>OMLB01000439.1:27814-42549 GCA_900302555.1 Myripristis jacobus
GTTATGGTATTATCAAGACAAGCTTACACACACACACACACACACACACACACACACACACACGCACACATGCACACCCACACACATCCTTACCTCCTCCTCCTTACTTCATTCCTTTACCTTCAATCAGGGACACCCATCTGGCTTATGGTCAGATTAGAAGTCTTAAGAGTATGCAGAGGCATGTGTGTGTGCATTAATGCATGCATTTGTAATTGATTGTATGTGTGCATGCATGTGGGTGGTGGTGTCTTTATTTCATTGCCGACTTACAGCAAAGATAGCAGACATATTTTCTATCTGGGCTGGCTCTGTAAAATCATCTCTGTTTTGGTTGTGCAACAGCAGGTTACAGTAGTTAGCCCATTAACTAGCTGGCTAACCGGGCTAATCAGTTTTCAACTCTATGAGCCAGAGAGTTGAGTAACAGCCAAGTCGCGTGTGAAGAGCTTTCAAGTTCCACCTGCTCATGCACTGTATCAGATATGCACACACACGCGCAAACACACATTAATCCTGACCCCTTTTCCCCCCTGACAGATGGGGTGGCCTGTCTGGGATTGCCAAGGAATTTACTGAAGGACTTAAGTTGTGTTCATGCATGTGTGTTTGTGTGTGTGTGCGTATAATAGACAGTTTCATCTACTATAACTGGCCTTTTATTACTAGCTCCAGGCTGCACATAGTTAGGCTGGCACTCATCCTCATTTAGGCCTATTCTTTTCCTCTGTTACTAAAGCCAAGCCATCACTCAGACAGGCGCATGAATGTAGCATTCAGAGCGTAAGCCATCAAGTCGCCTGGCTGTGCCCTGCCTTTACATGCCCTGCAACTGTATTCATGTGTTTGGATTTGGATCTTTGATAAGGTGTTTAAGAAGACAGGGGAAAAAAAGAAGGAAAAAAAAAGACATATGTCTGTAGGCGGGGTGATGTGTGTTTGTGGAATTGTTTTTGTACTTGTACAGACAGGGATAATGTGATTGTCTGACATGGAGGTTGCTTTGGTGAGATGTCTCTGTAGTCTGTGTGTGTGTGTGTCTGTGTGTGTGCGCGCGTTTGTGCGTGTGTAGGCGCATGTCCCTTATGGGAATTAGGCTATATCAGTATCTGGTAGTGGTAATGAGAATCAGCAGGATGCTGCTTTTGTAGTGGTTTCTGTTCTGGCTTTGATCTTGTATGCCCTCTTCCCTTTTTTTTTTTTAACTTCATTTCATCCCCTGATTCTTCTTTTCTCTTACATTGAATTGGAAGCAAATAGAAATCAACACCAACGGTAGCAGTACACATCTGCCAGCTTTGTAGTTATTTGAAAAGCGGCATGACATTGTATCTTAAAGTAAAAAGCTACTCATTGTGTTGAGAAGTGTGTGGATAATAGTGTCTGGGGCTGGGTGATATGTGAGTTAACAGATGAGCGTATGTCTGTGTTACACTTGCGACAAGGAAAGAAGAAGTGGATTACATACACTGGAGGAGGAAGACACTATCTTTTTTTTTGGTTGTCAGCATGGTCCAACAATCAACTTTTTATGCAATCCCTTTTTCCATCATTTGTCTTCCCCAGATTAAGCATTGGCATTGACATATTCTTAGTTTATGTTGGTTTTAGCATCTGATTAGCCCGACATGGTGTGTATGCATGTCGTAGCTGTGGGCCAGGGTCTAAATGACCAACATCCAAGCAGCATGAATTGGCTTCTCATTCCCTAAAATTTCCACATTAAGTCGGAACAGGAGTGTATTGATCCCTGCCTCTTAGGCTAAATGAAAACTGTAATGACTTTTCCATCTGTGTTGGAGTGTGTGACCTCATGCTGGTGTTTGGCTAAATCTCAATAATCACATGGCCGTTTGCAAACTAGCTGGGGGGTCCAATGAGGAAGGTAGCCTAAGTTCGATAGATTTTTTTTGTTCTGTTACTGACCTCAATGACATAATCAGAAATAGCCTTGAGGCTTCGTCAGCCTCACTTTTTAAAAATAGGAAGGAGCCAATGGCTTGTTTAGGCCCGTGGCTTAAAGCCGCACTAGTCAAGCAACATCTTATCAGCCTGAATTATGAATCCACTCTAATTTAGACCTCATGGACACAGACTCTCTGTCCAAATTATTTTCTGTTGTTGGGTACAGTCAACCGTGGGAAATGCTTTCCACACATGAAGTGATGAATCAAAACTTAGGAGAGAAATACAAACTGTCTCCTAAACATTAGTAAGTATTGTGCGATGTGCAAATTTAAACTATTGGCTTAGCTAAGTGGTTTCCAAAGTGGGATTCAGGGACCCTCAGGAGTACATGACAGTCTTCCATACATGTATTTTTTTTGTCATTTGATTATTATTTTTTAAATTAAATGAAATAATTTTTTTTGCTATGTTTCAGATAATTTTCATTTTTTTAATTTTAATTTTAATGTTTGGTAAGTTTCCCGTGTTTTTCAAAGAAAACAAGTCAATTAGCATAGGTTTTAAAGGGTTAATTCACTTGACATTGCTATTACAATATACAGTCTTTGAAATTATGTATGTGTGCATAATTAATGTTATGTTGTAATCTCACTACTTTGAATGGATTTGACAAGTATGACACCTAGACAAAACTAACAGAAATATATTTTCATGTCTGACTCCTGAGTGTATAATAAGTGGGTAGAGGGGCCAATCCAAGCTTCAAGTTTCTTTCTTCACAAAGTTCCACCCTACTGAAGTGTCCTTGAGCAAGACACTGAATCCCTCCCTTGGTGCTGTGCTGTAGCAAACTCTGACCTCTGACCTCGCTGGAGACAGGCGAAAAAGAAAAGAGAATTTATCCAAAGGGCAAACTGCAGTACCAAGCTATTTTTACAGTACGCTACAAGCCACTTGAATTGGAGTGTAGTATCATTTCCAAGAAGGAAAAACCTAGGCTTGGTTTAGGAAAAAAAGAAAGAAAGAAAAGTTACTGATGTGGTAAAGTGTTGCTCACAGCAGACACAATAGACCACGCGCAGCTCCCATACTACTGTGCAGCATCAAAGAGAGGCAATGATGAGCCAGCACAAAATGCGCAACAAACACACAAAAGTTTTGCAGGCAAGGTGAACTCCCCATGAACCTGTGTCATATTTCTCTCATTACACCCAAATCTTCCCCAGTAACAGTGGTGGCTCTGGGCTAGGGATGGGTTTCTGTCAATCTTCAGCTGCCTCACCACTATGCACACAGGAAAGAGAGAGAAATCTAAACACAACGCTTCATCAGACTAAAGTGGATGGAGACACATCAATGTTGCTTTGTGCATTTTTACTTTGTTTTGATTCATCATGCATTTTTGCAGTACTCTGATAGGGATATGTCTTCTCTCTTTCTAAGCATGTTCAAACCTGAGCCCGTTTCCTGTTCAGCTCTCTCTGCAGAAATTTGTATAGCCAAGAAGGTCATTTGCCGGACATTTGTAGCCTCTTTGAGAGGACTTTGCATAGCTGCCCAGTAAAGGAAATGTTTTTTTTTCTTTCTCCACCCATGTAGGCAGCCCAACATACTTGTTTGAAGTGTTCTGATGTGCTGCTCATGAGGGAATGGGAATGTGCTTACCGATTCAGCATGTGGATTTCAGCCTTAACAGATGATAATCCTCAAGTGATGAATACATCATTGATTTCATGTGTCCTGCCAGCCTCTGTTTAGCGCTTTGGTTACAATGTTCTACTTATTTCTCTCATAGTCAGCCAAACACAGCATGCGGAAAACTTTGAATACAACTTGAAAATTTGACTAATATGGATCCTTGAAGACTTGAAGAAGCTGACTGTCGACGATATTTTTGGTCGCATTTTGTTCCAATATTGAGTATCTTTAAATCTGACCATTTTGTTGCCAAAACATTCTAAAATGTATAATGTTTCCCCTAAATGTTTTGACATCACAGTGTGGAAAAGCAACCATAGGACAGTGACAATCATGACTGAAAACGAAGATAAAGTTAACATTAATAGTAGAAGATAATGCATACTCATAGAATTGGATTAAAATGTTGCACAAGAATCAAGTTTGCATTGGCAGCCTTAATTATACAATAAAATACAATAAATAAAACAATAATAGTTACAATTATACATCACTCATTTAACTCAGTGCAAGCTCTCTTTTGAATGACACCCTGGTTACAAAACATTTTTTTATCTGTTTCAGCAGTGTTCCACTTATGTGAAGCATAATATGTGTGATGACAAAACACTTGCTGATATCTGAGTTTTGTTGAAAGGCTGACGCTGGCCTAAAGTATCAGCACAAGGGTTGAGCTATATAGACAGCTACTGACAGCTACAGCCTACTGTGTCTGAGTTGAAGAAACAGTATGGAAAGTTAGCCACGCTGCTAGAGGAGGGGCTCTGAGGCCAGTTTGGTAACCAGAGTAAACAGATGATTTGAATGGTAAAGTGTTTTGTCTCTGAGGTGCACGGTTGAGATACGTTATGTAACTCCAAATGTGCAGGTGTGTTTACCCTGTTGTTTAGGAGGAAGCACACACATGTAGCAATGATGGTACACGTGCACTCACTAATACACAGCGCAACACAACACTACCGATGCTCTGTTTCATTTCCACACTGGCTCATTGTCAACGAATATTGAATGTGTCTGACCTAGTTGCCAACGGCACCATGGGAGATTACTCCCTGCATTTTTAACAATGGAGTGCATCTATTGGATAATGCGGCCCAGGCCTGTTTTGATGTTTAGGGTTTTCTTATCTGTTTTGTGCTGTAGGGGGGGTTGCTAAAGACCCAGTTTCACTTTTTTCATTCTGATCAAAAGACACAGTATGGAGCAATTGATGAAGTATTGATGAGGCTAAAGTATGCCAATTTGCAAATTTGGTGTATGTGAATGCTGTTGTGTATGAGTGTGCATGTGTGTAGTGTTTACAGTGTCCTCCATTGCCTCCACAGTGTTGGGAAACTTTGTCAGTGAGCTCCAGCTGCATCAACAGATCATGCACACAGCCCACGCTGTCTCTCGTATGAGTATCTGTTTGCTTGGACACAGCGACAAACAAACACACACACACACGCTCCCGGACACATGCAAACCAGTCCTCCTCCCATTGCCTTACAGCCCACATGCATCACATAGCACCATACTCCCTCTATAACCACATTGTAACTAAATAGATTTTATTGTTGCAGGTAAGGTGGCATTTTTGACTATGCTGCTGTCAGGAAGCTCCACCTGGCAGCCGGCCAGAAAGCTTTGCTCACTTACTTGTTTGCAGATGGATGCTGAGCTCGCCTTAGGGCTTGTTTTTCCCTGCAGGGGGTTTTACCTGACATTAACATGCATCTTGTATCTGGGTGTGTGTAGATTTCATATGATTTATACCTGTGTCTGTTACAGTCTGACACAATGCAGTGTGTAGGAGGTGGTCAGGTTCAACATCAGCTCACAGAGGACAACATTTTTTAAAGTTTTCAAGTACTATGGTAAGATGAAAGTTAGATTGAAACAGCACTGGAAGCTGTTTTGAACTGATGTGAGAAAATATTTGTATCCTGAGGTTCCAAACTGATGCAGGAAGCAGTTATGGATGACTGCAGATATCATCTCAGCTTTCATTTCGGCAGTGTTTTAACACAGCTTGTTAGCACAGGTGCACACCACCATGTCACCGCCTTCTCAATGTCAAAATGTTTTCTGGGTTAAGATTGAAAATGGATTTCTCTTTGCCAAAATGCAAAAGGGAGTATTGCGCAAATCAGTTCCTCTGTATTCATACTCTGTTAAACTGACAGTACACACTCTCGCTCTCTAGCTCTCTTGATCCCATCCACCCATGTTTGACGATGCAATACAAGAAGCCTGTTTCCTGTTTCATTTGTCTCTGTTTCCTGTTGGATCCATAAGGAAAGTTTTCTCTTAAAGGGGTGATTCACCCATTTTGGAAAATATGATGTTTGCTGAGGGGAAGTCCACCTCAATGGCAGGAGGCTAACAGCTAGCATCTGGAGCATCCACTAGTATCCAGCACTCAGTAGCAATGAGAAGAAGATGGCACCACTACTGTCCTACAGAACAGATAGGGGTGGAAGTGAAATAATATCACATTTTTCAAAATGGGTAAACCATTTTGAAATGCAGCAAACCATCCCTGTAATAATGTGTCTGCAGATTGGAGAAATTGTACATTCACACATTGTAGTTGCTGTAGTGAAATGTGTCTGATTATTTGAAGGGGATAAAAGTGATCGTGTCTTTAAAGATCTCAACTGCATTTACACTTTGACTTTTTCGCTCTATTTGATTTCAATCCAATCTCCTAGAAAGCAGGCCAATGCTAGAAAGCTTAGTTAGGGTCCTCATAAACCAGTGGCCTTTTAGCCAAAGGTTTTTAAAGGGTTAAACACTTTTTTTTTTTTTTTTTTAACTACAAAACGTTAAAGGCTCCCGCAGCTGCTGTGTTTTGTTACCGTGTCGCCCAGCCAGGTATTGATGTATGGAGGCTTTAAATAGTGCTACAGACTTTTGCCTGCTGGCTTGACAAATCAATTGAGGCTAATAAGCAAATGTGGCAGTTAGGCTTTGGCCCAACTAGGGTTTAACATGTTAAATCTTTCCAGTCATTTATTAATTTTTTGTACTCTTTTATTTTTTGCCCCCATCTGAGCTTCTATCTGTCTCTCATCTGTCATCCTTTGCTTCTATGATCCAGTCGTACAATAAATGGTTTCAGTATGAAAATGTAAAAAAAATATGGTTTTTAATCATCTTAACCACTTTCAACCTGGATTTTTTAAATTCATGATTTCCTGGAGTCCATTTACAATTTCACAGCTTTTACTTGCCATGTTCAATGGGAGAAAGCATTCAGCTTGTTTCTTTATTTCAGTATCACCCTCTTGTGCTAAGCCTCAGCACTGTGCTGCTGTTTTTTGAAGCTAGAGTGACTCCTCTTTCATTTTATTTTTTTGGGGGGGAAAGCCGTGTCTGGAGCTGTGCGAGCTAAAACAGGCAAGCTCTGTGTCTCTTCCTCCCTTGACAGTGAGCTGGCTGATGGCTCTCACTTTGTCTGAGAATTAACCTCCCAGTTTAATCACATTGTTGGACAAGACACACACACACACACTCACACACACACACACACACACACACACACACCCACACACACACACAGGCATGCGTGTACGTACTGTACGCATGCACACACTCTACTGGGATTTGGTCATCACCTCATCACCTGCCAAGGACACTGGCACTGCTGTTGCCAGGCCGGATAACACCAGGCACAAGGCACTCTGGTAGCTGTTAATAAGGGATTGATTTAGGCTGGGTTTACTGTACGTATGCTACTGGCCTGCAGGATACCAAAGGTGAGAATAAAGTCTAACCAAGTAATCCTGCAAAAAAAAAAAACTCACCAGGGTTGTGCAATGCCACTATTTCAATGAGAGTTGAGTGGAAAGTTTGTGTCTCTAAATATCAACTTTTCAGATACTGAAAAGGAGCCTTGATTCATTTTGAGACTTCCATGCACAATTTCACACAATTTGCCTCAGCCCCTAGAAGAGTTTTAATCACTCTGAATTTAAGTTAAAACATGAAGACGGCCAAAATTGTAGTGAGGCTTCGCATGACAACAGTAGGCTAAATTTATGCCGCCAAGGAAATGGAAATGGCGCATGACAAGTTTCAAGCGACTGATGGACAGTTTCAGCCATTTTCACAGATTGTGCACCTCCATTTCTTTCCCTTGTTCCATGTTTTTTCCTGGTCATAATAAGCAACATCAGTCTGTCGCATCTAGAAACAAACACATTCCTAATGTATTATTAGGAATTTTGCGGGATACATGGAACGAAGCCAAGCCCCTGCTCGGCCTCGGTGGTTTGGTCTGAGGGACTGTGTTTACCCTCTCAGTAATCAGTGCAGTTAGATGGATGTGTTCCCCAGATAAGTGCTTCCCTTGATGAGGTGCTTACCTGACCACAACCCGTTTATCTCCACAGACAGACGATAGCCTTAAATTACCACTCTTTTTGCTCCTCTGTATTTTGGTCTCGCCCCAGGCCACAGTGCCTTCACTGTTTGTATGTGGAATACCTTCAGCTCATCATGGAGTGTGTGTGTGTGTGTGTGTGTGTGTGTGTGTGTGTGTGTGTGTGTATATTTGGGAAGGGGAAGGGGGCGTTCATCCCAATGTGTAGCTCCTAAGTCAAGTGTCCTTTTCTGCTTTTCTTAATGAGAGGCCTGCGTGGGTGGAAGTGGGTTTGAACTCCCTGCATAATAACTCCAAGGAACATTTTCCAGACAGGGGGGGAGAAAACCCCAACACAATCCCAGTTAAACCGGTCTGCATGTTTTCTCTATAACCACACACTGCCCTTTCCAATCAAACCTACTTAAACTAAACATGCATTTTACATACAGTAACTAACCACTGACTTTCGTTTCCCTTCTTTGTCTTGAAACAGCATCAAGTGTCTGCCTGAGTAAATATCATCCAAAGCAAGCCTTTCCTGTCTTTTCTTCAAACGCTGAAAGAGAGAAACCAGCCTCGACATGCATGCATATCTTTAAAAACCTTTAGCTGTTGCAAGGCGACGTGCGTCCTCAAAATTGGAGAAATTAAAAGATGCCATTAGACAAGGCATCTCAGCTCTGTTCAGATAGTGTAAGAAAAGGGCAAATGTCAGCAAGCAACACTCAACAGTTGTCAGCTAGACTCAGCACCTACTTGAGAGGCATTTAGTTCAAAGCAACATTAAGGCTGTGCTAGACAAGATTTGGATGTAAAAATACACTCATCAGCCTTAATCTTAAAGTGCGGTGTCCCCTTCCCACTAATTAAAACAACGCAGATTCTCCCTGTTTGACCAAATTAACTTCTAGTGTCAGATATTCATACTTCTCCACAGGAAGTGATGAATCAAAACTAAAGAGTGTAACACAAACTCTACATAGTGGCTATTTTTTTCTCTTGATATTCTTTGGTATAAAGCATCACAGACTGGCCAGGCTAGTGAACATCAGTTTATTGATGTTACCTTATGGGATTTTTGTATATTGAGATCCTTCAATTCCAAGAAGAACTTGCTATGAAATAGTAACTGATAAGTCTGATAAAAGTACTATTTCTTATGAATGGGAAAGAGCTTTGGATGAATAATGCATTGAAGATCGAGTGTAAGATTGTGGGTTACACGTCATCTCTATTGTTCTGGACACAATGAGTCTTAACCATTTCTCCTTTATGCACCAAATGTTGCACAGATCTGGGCTCTTCTTTTCATTACGTCTGTGAGGTAATTGTTCATCTATAGACTTATGTCAAGGTCTTTTACTTCCTATGAAATTAGTGGGATCTTTGGAGTGAAAATAAAGACCCTGGGTTCTTCTATGTTTGCCTTGTTGGGGCTTAAAACATCCTTTATCATTTTATGAACTAATTGACAAACTGCTACTTATTGCACAGAAGTGCATTTTACTTAACTGGGTCAAAGACAGCCCATCTATGACTGTCTTGTACAGAGACTGATAGGGACAAAAAAAATTGAAACTGGTCCATTATTAAGCAAAAACATTTTAGCTGGCATCAGCGATAACTGGTTGCAATGTAATCAAACGGGGTATTTTCATACATCAAATTACGTCCACTGTGCTTGTTTTTGCCACTGACAGGCGCAGACTGTCATTTGGACCACAATAGCTGGAAAAATAGGGCCCAAGTTGAAAAATACCAGAATTATCCTTTAAGTGTTAGTTGCTTTTAGGTACGGGTTCTTTTTGCTGTGTTCTTGCATTTTGTATTGTTTAGATTCAATAAAATTTACTTCAAGAAGCCGTTACCTCTCACTGATATTTGGAGCCAACAACATGCAAAATCTCCTCATACGAGGCTGTATTTCCTTGCTTTAATGAAATTAGTATAATTACCAAATGAAAAACTTTGTTGCTTCCTGTAGGGAAATTCTCTTCTCTTTTCTTGAACCCTTACACAGGTCAGGCTTAGCAGTGTATCACTCATACTTCAAATGACCCTAAAATATGATTGTACATAAAAAAGAACTCGGAGCTAGGAGTCAAAACAAGTCAGATGCTGTTTTTTCCCCTGCTCTCTGTGATTTTTCATTTCCCATTGAAGCGGTTCAGAGCTGTTTGCCCACTTGTCTGATCTTGTGGTGAGCATTTGAAAAAGCCCTTTGCCTGTTGCCTTGTTTACTCACCTGAACGCTGGAGAAAAGATGCATCCCTACACCACTCCTCCCCCTTCTCCTCCTGCTCCTTGCTTTATTTCCCTCCTGTTTTGAGTGTTACTTTGCTCCACAGTGAACTCTATTCTCCACATCAAAGCACCGACATCCCTTTCTTCTGTCCAGGATGCCTCAACCGATATGGAAAAAGGTGCGCTAGGGAGCATAACAAGAGCGGTTTGGAGCATAGCTTATGTGAAATTATTCCGTGGCGGGCACCATCGGATAAGGTTATCATAACACAGCACGAAATGTTCTCTCACATTGTTAGTTGAAAGCCTTGCAAACAATAGAGGGCTTCCACAGCAAAAGGTGCCTTGACTTTTTTTGCGTTCAATATTTTGTTTTATCAAACGTCAGCTGTGTTTTCAGCAAGGGGCAAACCTTGTAATTTCCCTGTCCCTGCAACAAAAACCAGCACTTGAGATTTACTACATATCTGCTAACACTGTCTCCAACACACCACATCTCATGCAAGCTGAGCAGTTTTCTACCTGGTGCCACGTTGGTTATGTGCGTGTGTGTTTGAGCGTGCAACTCTGTGTGTGTCTGACTTGTCAAAAAGCACAGCTGTAGGACACAGCAAATGAATGGTTTTGTGTTTTTGCAGTCGAGCTTATTGCATTGCAAATTATCATGTTGGTTGCGTGTGTGTGTGTGTGGCGGTGGAGCAGGCAAGGAGGAGGGGGGCACTGTAGGGGACATACACATACACACACGGAGTCAACACGCTGGTAATTTAATTGATCCTGATCTCAGAGTATGCCCCCCCGCCCCCGCCCCCCATCCCATCTATTGTGTTTTTGCTCAGAGAGGAGGAGGCAAGAGGGAAGGAGTGCAGAGAAGTGGGACCTGACAGTTTCTGTGCAGAGTGTAGGATCGCATGGTGGGTGTGCTATGTGAGGAATGCCGGCTCATGTTGTAACTAGAACTCCTGAAAGGCCTTGTTCTCTCCATACTGTCTTGTGGGCCAGTGTAGACCCCAGTTTGGCAATCAGCCCGAAGCCCAGCCCGCTATCTGCCTCAATATCAATGGGCCTGCTTGTGTCCTCAGGCTCTTGTTTTTGTATGTGTGGTGTTGTAGCAGCACCAGCTCTGTCTAGGCTGGCCTGTAAACTCAGTTTCCGTGAGTTGTGCACATTTGCCTGTTGGCATTTACCTGAAGTGCCTTTGAGTATTGTGCAAAATGGTAGAGCACGCAACACGTATCAAGGCTCCAGGCCCTTTGCTGAATGTCATCTGCTCTCTCTCCCCTGCCTCTCCTTTCACTCTCTAATGTCACCATCAAAGCAGAGAGCAGAAATGCCAAAAAAAATTTAAAAAAATCAAAATCTTTAAAAAAATATATTTTGAACATGGGTGGCTCCTTCCACATGTCAGCATCCTGAAAATCCTGAAATGTTATGGAATTGTAGTGTATTTCCATGTAGGAAAGTCCAGTGAATTTAATTGAAAATGTGTTCAATGTGTATGCTTATTGTATATTGTTTTTCTTCCCTTTATCCAGCTGTTGGTTTCCTTTCATTCCACTACGATGTGAAAATCAACTTTCAGAGACTTTTGCACTATTGTGTTATGATGACTTGAAAGCACTACTGAAAACTCTGAAAGCACTCAAGGTGGTGCATTTAGGGGGCATCTGACAACAGTACGCCAGTTATTATCCACTGAATAACTAACGCCATCATATTTACAAGCTCCGTTGTCAGTAAAGCTAACCCTGAAGACAAAAGACACCAGTATCACGAGGATATTGAGAACATGATGATGTGAATTTGATAGTTTTTAATCAAAAGTGACTATAAAAAATTGCAGAACTGCATATATCATAGTAATTCTATTGAGAAGAGCTGCACAATCTTTTGAAATTATGCAAAGTTTTTAACGTTTTTCACACATTCATTGCATTAGATAGAGGTTTACAGTTGTTTTATTCTGTAGCAAACCCAACTGGAGTGAGAAACAGACTGTTTACCCTTACTAACTTTTCGGAGCTGGAAAAAACGTTAATAACCCAGGAAGGGAGACCATTTTCAGGTCATGGAAGCACACCAACTAGGTTCTGGAAAGTCATGGTAAAGTCATGGAATATTACATCAGAGCAGACTGGGAGCTCAGAGGGGCTATATGCTGTAAATTCACACATGGCTGTCCTTCATATTCTTATATAACTCTTATCTGTTATATGCAATAAGTGCTAAAAGTTACATGATTGTTTTCAGCATTTCTTGTTACATTTATTTCACATTGTTGGTATATTTTCACATAAAATCAGAGCTTTTTCACAGCAGCCGTTTGGACATGAAGTAGCAGCTAAACACAGGTGTTACTTATGACAGTAATGAAGGTTCTGTTCCATTCAAGTGCAGCAGAGTCTTTCCAGTGAATCAGCATGAACAACAGCAGGGCCCAGGCACTGGTTGACCTATATTGAACAGAACCTTAATCAATGTTATTAGTAACATCTGGGTTTACCTGCTGTTTCATGTCAAAATGACTTCTGTGAAAAGAAAAAGGAGAAAAGTGAGAAAAAATGACTGTAGTTTTATCTTACTTAATCTTAACCTTTAACTATGTCTGTATCATGTCCTTGCTCTTTCCATTTAGCTATAGAACAACATTTCCCAGAATACCACAGGATACTGTTTACCTTTTTGCTGAATTATAGCCCGTGGAATTGCTTTCATTAAATTAGCTCTGTGGTTACTGGTGATTATAAAGCCAGTTGGCTGTCAGGCTCCGTTATTGCTAGCTCTCTCCCTCCTGCTTTCTCCATCCCTCTCTCTCTTTATCCCACACACATATGTCTGTGATTTTCCTCACCCAAGTGGGAGAAAACAGTGAGGGAGATTGACTGCAATGAATGACTCTGTATTCAGAGGCCTTGGCAGATAGGCTTCTATGTGGGCCCTAGTGGACAGTGGGGCCTATACAGCAGCTTGGCCTGCTGTAGGATGTCCAGGGATATTTCATTGTGTGAGGAGAGCTCGCTGTCCTCATTAGAGGCTCGAGACGGGTGGAAGTGGATCCATGACATTCAAAGATGCAGCCTGTGGAGGTCGTTTAGATTGATGGCTCAGAATGAGGCTTTTAGGGTTTGGTAGGGCATCGGGACCTAAAGAAGGGTGAGGGTCAAGAATGTTTGGTGCTCAGAAGAGAGTTGTGCATGTAGGATGGAAGGAAGTTACTGTTGTCATAATGCCAAAAGTTTTAGTTTTTTGCTTATTATAATATCTTAAAATTCCAATATTCAAAACTACTTCTTGTTTTTTTAACTATTCCAAACTGCACGTTTACACCCTCATGAGGTTATATCAGAATGGAATTTTAGCTCTCTTGCACTCCAGAACATGTCCGACATTTGTAAAATACTGAATTAATTTTTTATGCTGACATGTTTGATTATTGTGACAACACTAGTGGGAGTAGTGCTAGTGAAAGAGCGTGAATGGGAGACTCAGTGTAGATTGCACTCAGTTACCTGCTGGAATACAGAATGAATGAGTAAAACATGGGACAAGTAGCGGTCTGTCTGGTGCGAGGTAAGTGACAAACAAACAAAAAAAAGCTGTGTAGTCATGCTAACCCATATGATGCAGACTATTTTTTTGCACGATTCTTTGCTGAAAAAATGTGTGCCAAAAATATATATTTATGCACGCACATCCTGGCATGCCTCTACTCCGCGGTTGTCACTCTCAATTCCAAACAGCTGTGATAAAGATAGCGGAACGGTACATTTCTGCGAGGCAAACCCGTTTGTTTATGAATGATTTGGCTGCCACGAAGGTGTCAGATGTGTTGAGAGGGAAGGGAGAGGCGGGAGGAGGTGAGGAAAACTCTCCTTCCATCCTGTCGGCGCTGTCAAGTTGTTTGAAGGAAGGAGTGATGACGGGAAGGAGAAGAGGAACAAGCGTGCTCCCGCTGCGAAAACACACTGGGGGTCCTGCAGGAATGGAGGGATTTCTGGAACACTGTGCAGAGAAGACAAATATGTCACCAAATACTAATGGTCTTTTTCCATCTCCCCTCCTTTTTTCCCCCCTGTCTCCTCTCCTTTGTTTTCCAGAGTTGCTGGGCTCCACCAAGAGACTGAACATCAACTACCAAGACTCAGATGGGTAAGAGCATGTGTTTGTGTGTGTGTGACAACCTGCAAGATAAGCTTGTGAGCTCATGTTTGCTTAGCTGAGGTTAACATGAAGTGTTGTCAGAGGAATCCAATGGAAAGAGTCACTCCGCGTCTCTGTGTTGTGATTGACGCGCTGCTGTTTTATCAGGGGGAAAAGTACATATGGCGGGGCTGTCTCCTGTTTATCCAGCATCTTCTCAGGCTGACTCATAACCCAAACACACAGACACACACAGACACGCACACACACACACACACACACACACACACACACACACACACACACTAAGGTTTGGTGTGGAGTGTATGCTGTCCTTGACTCACTGGTGACAGGAACTGAAAGGCACAGAGCGGACGCACCAGAATTCATAACATTT
>OMLB01000441.1:5430-19816 GCA_900302555.1 Myripristis jacobus
TTTTTCTTCCATTGTTGTCACCTTAGAGCTGTGCTATTCAAGAGGCAAATTCATGCTGATTAGTCAGAACGGACACATGGTTTAAGTCGGAGCTGTTTTTTTTTTTTTTTTTTTGGAAAGGAACGCCACTGATCTCCACTGATCTGATTGATTTTGCATTTAAATAATGTCAATGTTAAATAATGGCTTGTTAACTCCACCGTACTTACGTTAATGCTCCTGGCCCTCGACTGGAACAACAGATAAGAAGACATTTTTAAGCTTCTGTGTTTTGTGCGTAAAGGCTGATGCTACTGTAGTGCAACATGTAATTCTGTTTTGTGCGTGGCTGGATTACAGCTGGTTGGCAATTTTCGGGTTATTTCTTGTTTTCTTTCTGGAAGTTGCTGCTTTATGGTGTTTAAACTGAACTGCTTGTGTGTAATTGATTAGGGGCCTGTGGTTGAAGTGCAGCGCTGATATGCACTGACTCAGTCCAAACTTTGGGTGTCTGTGTTCAGGTGTGTCAGGTTGAACTCTTGATGTGAAATCATATGAAAGTATATCAAGCATTTTTGTTCCGTGTTCCTGCTGCAGTAATTTTATTTAGTATTGCAGCCTCTCTCTCTCTTTCTCCTTCATGAGACCATACTCTGTGTGTCTGATCTGATGTAATGATTACACAATCTGGGGGCTAGGGGCTCATCTCATTTTAAACAAATGAAACATGGCTAAATCCACCTCTGCCTTGAAGATATGTGACTTACCTGCAAAATCACAAGCTCTGCCAATCTTCATTATCGTTTGAAGCACCTGGAAAGATAATTTCCTACAAACCATTTCTCAGTTTTATTTAGCAGTATCTAAATAATAAATCTAAAATTTAACCTTAACTATGAGGTTTCACATCTTTACTGTGACTTTTTAAACACCCCTTGCAGTCTTCTTTGACTATTCATGAAGATGTAAACCTCATCACCACACTTGCACGATGAAAGTGTACACAATCCATATTTGTTTTGGAAAACTTATTGACTAAGGACTATGGTACGCTGATGACTGCTGTTCCGTTCACTGGAACACAAAAGGGTGTTGAGTGAGTGTGCCCTGTCAGAGCCAATGACGGCGTTGTTGTGACGGCACACAGTGTTGATCCCCCTCACTGGAGTTCCTTGGAGACCGGCTAGCTCTTGTCAAACCATAGCCAAAATGTAATCAAGACTGAAATCATATTGCTCTGTGGATTTTGGTTCCAGGTGTGCTCTGCATGTGGAATGCTCCCGGGCTTCCAAGGGACATGTGGGTTGGGAGACAGTGGGGTGACAGTGATGGATCCACATCTGGAGAACCAGCTGGGGTTGCAGGAAACAGCGAGATCATAGAGCTTCTAAAGGAATTAGTATCAATTATTAATGCTGAAAGATTCAACACTCTAAATAAGTGATGGCAAACACTGGCTCTAAGGAGAAAAGTAAATGCCACTGCAATTGCTATCATGGCAACTATTTCTCCCAGTAAACATGATAACATAAAGGACCAGCCACACAGTCCAGAGGGTTTCCTTGCCAACTGCTTCAACTGTGATCCTTAAGGGGAATTAGTGAGTTAAGAAAATTAATAAATAAATTACAAGAAGACCTCTGCCAAGGTCACAGTTGGAGGTTATGGCCCTGTTTGTGTTTAGCCACGCCTGCCTCTGGCAACTGTCATAGGACACGCCCCTTTCAGCCAATCAGCAGGGTACGTTGGTCAGTGTTGTCTTGCCCTATGAAGAACCTTCCCGCTGGGTTTCATGATATCATGTGGATGTGGTTGTAAACTACAGCCCTGTTTGTGCTAAGCCCTGCCCATTGCAACACCCACGTTAGACCCATTGGCTCAAAATAATCTTCCCATAAATTTTTTGTGAAATAGCGTCCAATACTTTTTGAGCTATCCTGCTGTCGGACAGATGGGGCGATCACACAACCCCCTGCCAGACGTTTCACCTCCTTGATGGAGGTGATAATAACCTTGATTTATATAACATATTAAAACAATAAAGTAGCAAAATGTTTTACAAGCACAATAGTAGGCGTTAAATAAAGATTTTAATAATGCAGAGGTCAAAATTAGTACAAAAAGGTCCTGCTTTACATTGAATCACAAGCAGATGAGGATCGCGGCTACATGTTCCAGGACTAAATGTCCTAGCCTAGCAGAAGGCCCGAGGTGAACGATGCACCTAGGACTTTGGCATGATGTTGCTGGCCGTCTGGCTAAGTGAGTCCAAACCTAATGAGCCACAATGAAAAAAGCACCTGCTGTCAGATGGCTTCTCTACATCCCTGTCAGCCCGAGAATAATATAATGAAAAATATACTAGGGATACAAGAAATAGGAAGTGAGAGATGAGGATGAGATAGAGAGGTCGGGGAGAAAAAAATGGGTAGAAGATGAAGGAAAAATGAATATGACAGGCAGAGGTAGAGGAGGGGAGATGAAAAAAGGGTAAGGAGAGCGTAGTGGACAGTAAAGTGATGTTTCTGGAAAAGTGGGAAGGGATGAAGCATGAATGGTGAAGCATTGATATAAACGAGGAAGACATTCACAGAAATAGACTGTCTATCTTAATATGACCAAGGACTATAGTGCACTGATGGCTGCTGTTCATTCCACTGGAATACAAAAGGGTGTTGAGTGAGCGTGCTCTGTCAGAGCCAACGACGGTGTTGTTATGACAGCACGGCCGTGTTTATCACTCTTTCCCGTGTTCCTTGGAGACTGGCGGGCATTTGTCTAACCATCGCCAAAACGGAATCGGTCACAACTCAAACCAAATTCCTCTGCAAACTTAAGCGAGCGGGACATTCGCGGAGATGGACCGCAGAGAATCTATCTTTGTTTCGGAAAAGTTATGAGATGTTCCACAAAGTTCGCCGAGACACAGGCGCTGTTTATTATAGCTGACATTTACAAGAGGCTCACTGTTCGGAGGCTGCATGTGTGTCTGAAGAGCCACTTGCTGCTGCTTTACGAGGCCAGTCTTTGCTGTGAGAACAATTAAAATGTCCATACCGATCTTGTTAGTGAGTTAAATAGTCGTCACATATAAGCTCAGAATCACAGAGCTGACATTTACTGGTCCCTGTGGGAAAGAAGGGAGGGAGCAGGAACCATTACTGGAGAATGCAGGCTCAGGCCTTTTGCTGTTCAGCTTGACTTTCCCTAAAAATAATTAGGGCATTCCTTCCGAATGATTGGTTATTTTGCCACTGGCTCAAGGAAAACTGTCCTCACCCCATGAATGAGTGACCGTGATTACTGGAGTGGTAACAATTAGCCTGTTAGGTTTGGAGTTGGTCCACCCATTCCTTCTCCAGGATCAATAGCCAAAGCGGCGGACGGATCAGCCTAGCCTACATTCTTGCTTTTACTCGAAATCTACAGTTGTTAAGCTTTGGTATTTTCGTGCACCATTGTTGTTCTCTCTCTAATGATAAAGATGTTCAGAGGGCATTTTTTTTTTCTTCTTGTGAGGTGATTTTTCTTTTGTGAGTGAGCAGTTTTACTGGAAACCTCCATGCATTTGAAAAGTTCTGAAGCTTAAACAGATGATAAGCTAACATACAGGCCAATAGTTGTTCAATATAATGTTATTTATTGTTGTCTTTGGCTGTAGAGAACATCATAAAACTGCTCTTATGTCCTTTCACTTTTTTAGCAAGTGAGCAACTTTGCAACTTTCACTAGGAAAACACCAGCTTTACCATCACTGGAAGGAATTCTGTTGTAGTTTTGACACGAATATGAAAGAAAAGATGTTAAAATGAACACAAAAATGTTTATTTTAGATGCATATTACAGTAGTTAAAAATCCCCAATCTATGATTAACTTTGTTTTTGCTGTTATATGTTGCCATCCCAGATTACCCATTCTTTACTGCACCACATTTTTATCTGTCTCTCTTTTCAAAAATACATCAAAATGCAGCTTGTATCCCAATACAAACGGCTGCTAATTGCACAAATTAAAATAAATTGCAAGTTGTGCCGCCAAAAATGTATTTAATCACTTAAGATGTAATTTTAAAGCACAAAAAATGTACAAGAAAGAAACTGCTGTCATTTTTTCATTCACTGAAATTTTCTTTTGACACACTTTGACAATAACTTACATTTAGCTTCATTAAGATTACTGCTCACCGTTTACAAGATTACAATAAGGACTTTTCCTGAGTAAATATTTCAGTAATACTTTTTTAATTTTGTTTTTGTGTTGCGCTGAAGTGTTATTGAACAAACCAATGCCGGCAGTGGAACTTTTCAACACTTTGTCATTGCCAGAGTTTGCTGCCTTTAGCTGCTCATTTGTTTTCAGAATCACAGTCTTGCCCAGGCAGCTGTGCTACTCTAAGCCGTGTTTGCTCTGTTTTTCATCTGATACGTGAGTAGACGGGCTTGTTTCATGAATTTTATTGAAGTGTGCCAGTCTATTAGACGGGAGTGTGTAGATGTGTCAAGCCAGACAGATGTGATTAGAATTTGGAGGAAAGCATTAGTCAAGTCACGTCAATTAGGATTAGGATTAGGATTGGAACCCTTTATATGTGACATTATGCATAGGTTTCATTTACTACAGACTTTCCCTTTAATGTGGCCTTTTTCTCACTTCTTGAGAGCGAGAGCCCCTGTGTTAAATTTGTATGGAACGAATTTGATGTACTGTACAAAATGACATCATACAGTACCTGATACTTAACTTTCAGTTGAATAGAACCAATCGAAATGACAACCAACCCAAAATCAAAATAAAAACAACTTCCACCTCATAGCTATTACATTACAATCAAACCAATGACCGAAGATCCTGTTTATCTTTCTAGCTCGCTCGATACTGTGAGGATCATGAGACACGAGTCTGTGTTTGTCTTGACTTGATGACGTACACACGCTGTGGCCAAATAAAGCGGTCCAAATCTGAATTTGACTATATCATTACATTTTAATATATTATTTGATAGAAATCGAATTTATTCGGCAAAGCGCTGTAAATGGGTATTTTGAAACACAAAACTACTGCTTATTCCTCGGCCTTCCGCTGTGTGATTGAAAGCAAATGCTTATCGATAAGAGTGACTCGAGCCAGGCTGTAATCTTGACTAAGCCTCTCCAGATGTCGCAGCCTCGTGCTGCACACACAGTCTATCGGAGCAAAATGTTCTGCTGGCGGTAGCCTCTGCTTCCCCGTGTCTGCAATAAATCCACATCCTCTCCTTTGTCTCTGACATTGGTAAATTATACTGCGGTACAACAAAACCTGATATATATTTTTTCTTTGCTTAGTTAGGTTATTTATCAGGCGGTGTGAAAACAGGCCTCACAGGGACATGGCCAGATTCCCATGCCCTTGAGTTCATTTATAGCCACTGAGCAGTGTTGCACAGACACACCGAATACAAGTAACAGAGCAAAGGTTCAAACCAGCAAATCTTAAGAAGAGAATTTGGCTTTGGCAGTGACCTAACTTTACATTTTCAAAAATGAATTAATAAATGGAAGGACCTTAGAAAACCTTAGCCTATGAACAGGGCCGTTTTTTTGTGACTGAATCTCTATTGCTGCTTAAATATTTGATTGAGTGATGTTTCTAAATGCCAGTAAAGATGTGTTAGTGCTATTTAGGTTAATAGTAAAATCCAGCAGAGGCTGTGAACACTGAGATGATGTGCTGCTTTCACAAAACCAGATGATATGATTTGACTGTGCAACAAAAAGTATTTGGGGTATTCCCAAAAAATTCTAAAACAGAAGTGAATGCTTTTTTTTTTTTTTTTTTTCTCAATGTGAGGAATCCAATTATTCATGATGGCATGCAGATGTCCTTCCAGAGCTCAACAGAGGCCAGACTCTTCCCTGGCTCTCCCCTGCTGTGATGGATTGAGGAATCCTCCAAGACATGTGAATAGTTTTTGAGAAACGCCGCTGAGTCCGACTGTGTTCCCGACCCGCATCCGCCAGACGCTAACCGCCACAGACGGTGCGTACGTGCATGTGTTTGACTCAGAGCGTCTGTCCGTCACCTTGTTTGTTTACGTATGGCACCTCCTGTCAGCCTGCACTAAATCACTCCTTGAAAGGCATTACTCCTCTGCCTTAGGATGGTGCGACTGGTAAATGGGAACATTCATGTCTGTCTCCCATTGTTGGAAATGAGGGAGAAGATGTCAGAGTGAAATGCAGCTCCACAGGGAATAAATTGGAAAAGATGAGAGAAGTGACTGTGAATGTGTCCCAGATGATTTTCTGAAGATAAAGGGTACATCCCCTGGTTTAGAGATGATAGCGCTCTGGTGTTATGATACTCTTTTGGATGTAAAAATTCAGTGTCATGTTGCTCAGCGGGTGGAGAGAGGCACTAACATGGCTAGAGTTAGGTGTTTGATTCAGATTATGGAAGGCAATCCATGTACTCAGGAGTTAAGGAGGTCCGCCTCCTACCTCCTATTCTACCAAATACAATAATCACCATGTTTCAGTGTATTTTCTATGCCATGGAGAAAACTGTGTACAAACATGACATCACAGATTATCAGTGCCGCCCCCCTCACCATAGAAATTAGTTGTTGAGCCACTGAATAATAATAATCACCTACGCAGTAATCCACCCCCACACCCATAGGACCTTTTTTGAATTGTTACATGACATATTTGCACAGAATAGATAATAATGGAATAATAATAACATATACAGAATAATGTGAGGTGGAAAAATAAATGTTATATATACATAATTCAGAATGGCTTTTGTTTTCTCTAGCACATTTAACCACATTAAAAATGTGGGTCACCATTTTCCCTTTTAAAGACTCTTTTGACATTCTGCTCAGCCCATGCCTGATGACTCATATAGAGTCACAGAGGGACCGGCAACCGATTACGAATCTGCTTAACCTCGGTGGTAAAGTAATTCAGCTGGTGCATATTGTTTTGAGAGGCAACTTCAAAAATCAATCTGTAAAAGTAATCACTTTTAATACTTTTTTTTTCTTTTCATTTTTGCATGTACATTTTAGGCACTTAACTGACAGCAGACGGTGAGTAATCCCGTGCAGTTTGGTATTTTCCTTGGAGGACACTTCGACACCTGGCTGCTGCTGATGCTGCCGCAGGGTTCAAACCTGCGACCAATGCAGATGCAGGACGGCTGTTTAACTAGGCTGCCTTGCCATCCCACCCCATTTTGAAATGATCTCCCGGCCCTATTCAGTGTCCTCCCTTCAATCCATAACCGAGTCTCAGCCATGCGGCCCTGAGCCAGATGTTTTTGTGAGGAACATGTGGGGAACGCTGGCAGGAAAAGCCCATTAAAATAATTAGTGCTGGAACGGATGCTAGATTACAGATACATAGAAACACTTTGCTTGGACATTAATTAAATAATGTCACTGCTACACACACACATACACACACAAATACTGATGTGCTGGGAGGACAGAAGAATTAGTACAGAAGGAAAAGTAAGTGGAATTAGATCACCTTAAATCGAGAGCTGTTGTGAATAATGTGTGCCATTGCAATTCAAGTGTATCCTGCCTAACTAATAATTTTCAGTCTTTGCGCTAACAGTCCATGACAACAGCCCACAAACAATGATGCATCAAGTGTTGTTTGAGGATGAAATGGTGGAGCCACAACTTTTTTGGAGAACCTCTCAAACCCCTAAACAGTTTCAGCTGTTTGAAGAGACATTAGTCAGTGGTTGAAGAAAGACCTTGTTGTCTGACAGAGTCTTGGTTCTTCCCGGTGAAGTTATTTTTCATACTGTTTAATAATAATAATGACAAATACATGTAATTCTGGAAACTCATATTACAAAGGTAAGGGTGGGAAACATAACCACAACATAAGCAAAACATAGCCATAATAAACAGAGGTCAGAATAAATATACATGGATACACCGGGCTGATACATAGTGGTACAAGGAGGGAGACAGAATGAGATGCAGGGAGCATGAAGGTTTGGGATGGTGTTGCTGGGGGAGAAAGGGGAACAGATGGGTCTGTTGAGTTGTTGAGTCTTATAGGAAAAAGGGGAGAGCATTCCAGAGAGCCAGCGGTGGATAGAGGAAAATATGGGGGGAGTGAAAAGACCAGCAGAGCCAAGGGATGGAGCAAAGAGATGGAGAGGAAGCGAGATTGCAGAGGAAGTCTGAGAGATAGGAGGGGGCTTTCCCTCGCAGCACTTTGAAGGTGAGGAGGAACATTGCATAATCTATGCGAGCTGTGACTGGGAGCCAGTAAAGTGATTATAGGAGTTGGCGAGTGTGGACTGGGTGCTGATGGGTTGGATTTCAGCCTAATTATCGCTATGTTTCAGATAGTTTTGGGTCATTTAGTTTTCAAGTCCAGGAGACAGGAAGAGAGGTTTTGAGGGGGCAGGGTGGGTCCAGTGGAAGTATTACAAAAAGCTTTATTTGATGCCATTGTTCTGCAGTTTTTCCATACAGCAGCTTGGCTGATGTGTAGATGCCTTGTATGCCGTGTATGTAATTGTTTTGTTCAATGTTTTTCACATGGCTGGAAGAATAAATCAAGACAACAGGTGGTAGACTACAAAATAACTCTACTTGAGTAAGAGTATACTTACTCATCCACAATGTACCAAAGCATTCAGAGTATTCAGGGAAAAAAACTACTTTGAGTCAGGAGTGCTAGTTGCATTTGTAGTTTGGGCTATTTTCACACCATGCAATAAAATACAGAACAGTGATTCAAAAGGACGCAGTTTAACAGCATTTTTATTTGCTGCACAGACAATTCATCCACTGTCAACTGTCAGATCGAAGTGCAGCCAAGGGTTGCTCTCTGCCGCCTCTGATTCAGGCTTTTGACCTTCCATTGCAGCTAGCTAGCTGACCAGCTTGACTCGGAGCTGAAAAGGTCACTGACTGCAGTGCCGCCTTCTTTAATCACTTGCTCTGTGGCGCTGACTGCACAGCTGCAGAGCAATATGTGTCTGTCAGCTCACTGCATGAAAGGAATTCTCCTAAGTGAGATTACATCAAAGATTGGAAACGATGCACTTTCCCTCAGTGTTTTTGTCAGCTCTCTGTAGCTGCACAGCTCCATCCTGTCTTCGCGGGAATGGGACGTCACAGTATTATCTACAATATTTCTCCAACAGTGTTTGCTGTGTCAACTCAGGAAAATGGACGCTCTCTCCCCTTGGTAATCCCTGTGGAGGAAATGAATTTCTTCCACTTGAAAGCATTAATTTCTCATGAACTTACACCATGAACACTATGTTATTGCCAAGGTTAGAATTTTACAAGATAGATATTCTGCTGTTAGACTTCATGTTGAAGCATCTAGCCTCCAGACACACACTATAACACTGTTCTAAAGCCAGACAGCGGCTATCTGACAAGCTGAGTCACAGCAACACCATCAGCTGGCTTGATTCCAGCTGAGGTGCTGCAACTTTTCTCTGCAGTGTTATAAATTGTTTTTGTCTGGTCATGAATCTTTGGTTTAACCTGGCATTAAAACCATCATGAAGAAGAAACAGTTGTAATGCAGCCTATTTGGTCAAATGTAAAGAGGAAAAGAAAAAAGACCAAGAGAGAGAGAAGAGAAAAAAAGAGTGGTCATTCATCAGACTTTTATTAATTAACTCATTTGGGTTATTTATGTGTTACTACCCACCCTGTCCAAGACAGT
The DNA here is from genome assembly GCA_900302555.1 of Myripristis jacobus. Classification (NCBI taxonomy): domain Eukaryota; kingdom Metazoa; phylum Chordata; class Actinopteri; order Holocentriformes; family Holocentridae; genus Myripristis; species Myripristis jacobus. Next base: position 15,112 of record OMLB01000441.1, read on the forward strand.
GAGGTGGCTATATAATACTATGAAATTAGGTTCGCTCTGGGGCAAGTGGCTCCTTTGTGGTTAAAAGCCAATATTGATACAGTGAAACGTCTTTTAGAGTGCATACAAGAAGAGTCAGCTATCACTTAGTGGTCAGCTGGACATTTAGCCTGGAGAAAAACGGCCCTCCTTCACTAAAAGTGAACGTGGCTGAGGGAAGGGTAGGAGGCTGAGGAGTTTCTCCAACCATAATTATGGTAATTAATTTTAACCACAATTAATATTTCACCTCCTGAAAATCATATGACTTCTGGAAAACTCTGTTATTTTATTCATTAGAATAACAGGGTCTGCAGTAGAGCTGAGAGACAATTATGTATTCAATTTCTCTTAAACAAACAGAGCATAAATCACAATAAAAAAAATTATTTCCAGAGAAAGGAGGCAGCTAAAGCAATGCAATATTTATTAGTGTTATATTATTTGTATATTCTATTTCTGATTGAACAGAGTGGACATAAATAATGTTTAGAATAAACAAAATACACTGTTAGGTAATGCATTGTAATCTTTATTAGAGGAAATACCTGATCATTTAGAGCACACATAGTGGATGTAGCACTTGTAAATGTTTTACACAGACTGACAATTGACAGTGACTTTAAATGCACTAGAGGAATGACTCTACCAAAGACATGGAAACTTCAGTTCAGGGACATCGCAGCACTGCATAATCTCACTGTTAATCCTCATAGATCATAAAAGAAACACTTCTATGGATGGAAAGTTCTACAGCTATGGCACTTTTAACAGACTCGGGACAATAGAGTCCAGATAGACAATAAGGACCAATAAATCACTTACAGCTGATGGAGTGAAACTTCAGAGTTAAACAATAGCATATTTTGACATTTCCACTGCACTGTTCATTTACTACTCTGTGAAAAGACCAGTGACTCAATACTAGAAGTCATTTCTCAGAAACACGCTGCCGTCATTCATCAAACGAATTCACCAAATAAACTTCCTCTGAAAAGTTTAAGTATTTTTCTGTGCAATAATGAACAGGTAAGAACCAAATGATCCATATGGTGAAGAGACAGCAGGGAAAGCAATAGGACAAATGGTGTGGAAAAAAATATACTGCAAAAAAAAAAAAAAAGACAGGCACTAGTTTATTGTATGTTTTCAGTTCCTTTTGAAATAAGATTCTGAGATAGATTTGAAAACAAAATATGGAAAGGATAGAATGATACTTTAGAGAGAGGATTCATCTGATGATAGCTGTTGGGTGGAGAGGCGGGTTACCATGAAGAGGGCAGAGAGCTGCTCTGCTGTTTGGGCAGCGTTTTAGCGAGCAGACTTTCTTTCAGTAATTACAGAGATTCTTCCACACCAGCCTGCAGGACAGACAGAGACAGAGACAGAGAGAGAGAGAGGCAGAAGGAGAAAATGAAACATGGACTAGAAAGGCAGAATTCCAATATGATGCATCACTAATAAATGAAAGATTTTCACTTAAAAAAAAAAATGAAAAATGCATTCCCCCCCAAAAATTTCTGCTCAAAGGTCTGGCTTTGGTGCAAAATCTTACAAAATACGACAAAATCCCCCAAGTGTTTGAGAAAAGTTCTTCAAAGCTGGAACAAACCAAGAAGTTGAGAAGTGATACAGCAGACTCAGCTGAGCTGCACAGAGCATTTGTGTTTACATCTACTTTACTAGAGCAGTAAAGATAATGTGCATTAGAATAGGATTTGAAGAAAACATCAGTCTGATTTGCTGTGGATCAGAAAAGTTGCCTATTTTTCATTTACAATGGCCACGCTCAAATAATTAAAGGTTCACTATGTAGAATTACCTGCAGTCAGCTGAAGTGAAGACATTACAACGAAAATGTGAAGGAAAGGAATGTGGATATTTCCATCAACCCCTTTTTTATGGGCATTTTGCCATATCCAGTAAAAAAATGCTGTGACTAAAAGTTTGTACACTTGAGATGGACCCACTTGCATTTCTGTGCAGAGGATTTAATCGCACGACCATCTGACTTCAGACAATTATCTGTCATGGTTTCATTTTGGCTCCTACAACAAGGGCAAAGAGTGCCCTCCCTCAGGCCTCAGGCATATATATACATTTCTCTGTAACAACTCTTAATGACGAAGCAGAGATGATTAGCATTCCACTCGCAGCCTACATAAGATGGAGATCAAATAATACATTTAAATTGTAAAATTCTGCACGAGCTCGATGGAAAACATTTTTTCTTCATCTACACTTTTGCTTTGGGCTTTTTTCCCCCCTCTCGCTCGGTGGAATTGGCTCACTGAGGACATGTTGAGAGAAAATCCAAATGTATTGTAGCTGAAGCAAAACACAGCTCCCCTCCCGATATTAGCATAGAAGCTTTTCATTTTACATTTTCATTTTAAGCGTTCAGCTGACACTCCTACATGGACTGACTTCTAATGAGGGCAACAGTAGAATAAGCCTAAATCCTAAAATCACAACCTAAGTAACCATTATTACAGGGGCCAAGTGTCAAAGCCATTAGCCTTGTAACTAACGGGCCCAATATTACTTTGACCCCGCAATGATCATGTATGATGGAGAAGAAACAAATAAGCTTAGAGGTTTTACTGCTGGTTCTAATCCCGGGACTGGCTGAGAAAATATGTGCAGGGAGAGTGGCTGAGTAACACTCTCCCTCCCTCAACAAGTGCTTGTCAAGGTGCCATTGAGTAAGGCACTGAGCTGCCAGCTGCTCCAGTGGAGCTGCTCAGTGGCCAACAGTAAAAGACTGTGGTTGTTCTGGGCAGCTCCCAGGTGTGTGACTGTGTGTGTGTGTGTGTGTGTAAAACTTTCAATTTATTTTTGGATAAATAAAGGTAAAAAGGCAAGCTCAGGAGGCCAGTAGAAAAGCCTTATTGTATATCGGAGCAAATAGGGGACGGCAATATAACAGACTGGGGTAGGAATGTTTTATACAGTATTTCTTGAAAAGATCCGTTTTCAGGTTGCAAGACAAAATAAGGAGAGACTGCCGTGTGCTGTCTAGAACGGGAAGGTCATTTCACCTTTCGAACGCCAAGAGGAGGAAGAGTCAAGGCCAGGAAGAGTGAAAAAATGCAGGCTGGCGGTTGCATGAGCAGCCTTATACACCAGCAGCATAGGTTGGGCTGCTTTTGCATATGGATTTCCCGAAAAATGATGCTACTTTATGTGTGATACGCTAGATTATGCAGAAAAAGCTATATGCATAATTAATAATAAACATATTATTGCCTGCGGGTCTTTCAAAATTCAAGCCAAAGGACAGGACGCGTGATTGGGATCGGTTAGTAATTTTGCTCCGACTGCAATTATTCTGGGAAACGTTATGGAAACATTACCGGTAGGTCGTCTCTCATTAGTTGTGATGGGTGGTGCTATAATGGCGGTCTGTCTGTGGAACCAAGATAGCAAAAACCTTATTTTCTCTCCCGCAGCAGCAGGGGCCATCACATTAAAAATAGTTCTGGCTTAAGCATAAAAAAGAAGAAGAGGAAGTTGTGCATCTGGAGTGATGCCGAAAGTCTCTAAAGCTTCTGAAACACCGTCTTGCATTTTTGCGGGGGGTTGGAGTAGGCTGTCATATACTGTACAAGAAAAAAAGGTCTACAGTTTTTTGAAAAGTCTTTTTGAAATGAAAATGGCAATGAATGGTTTGACTTTAAACGATCCAGCTCAAACAAGAAAGAGCATCCAAGGTAAGGAGGCATCTGAGGAGTTAAGAAAGCCGGGATTTCGAAAGTGTGTGAGTAAAGCTAAACCTGCTGTTACAAAAGTGCAGAAACCCCTCTTGTCATCTCAGGGGTGCACACTACTGAGAAGGTATTATGTGCCTTTTTACCTGCCTGAGTGAACGTATGGGCATACATGCAGAGAGTGGATTTCTGGCTGCTCGCTGCTGCGGTGTTTGAGGTGGATGTAATGAGTGTGCCACAGGCTCTGATTTCCAACTTTGTCTTTGATCGTGACAGCTTTATCTCAGCAGCTACAAGATAGGCGATGACGTGCAGCGTGAAGTTGACTTTGGGTTCGTCCCCGTTGGCCTGTCTGGGATTGTAAGCCTCTTCCGATCCTCCCATCCCTCTCTTGCACCCCGTCATCCTTTTTCAACTTTTTTGTCTTCGCCGCCTGTCAATATCCTCCTCTGTCTGTCACATTTTTACACTTAATCCCTCACAGTCATTGCCTCCTCTCCTGCGTCTTCTCCTTGTGACCTTTCTTCCCGTTGTCACTTGTCTCTGCCCTTCATTATTACTCCCTCCCCTTCCAATCTCATCATCCATCCTCTCCTTTACCTCTCAACTCCTGGCTGACACTCACACACCTCTTTCTTATCGCTCTTTTGCTCGTTAAACCTTAAAACCTCACTGTTTCCAATTAAGAGCAAATCACCGCAGGTTTTGCCCCCGAGTAATAAACGTGCTATTTGGGCGTCATTGAGTTTGACATTTCATATATAGTCTCCTGTGTCCTCTACTTTCACTTTAAACCTGTCATGTTCAGAGGCATAATTTAGACGGCTTTTAAAGGCATGTTGCTCCAACCGTACCATCTAATAGACCAAAAGGCAATTAAAAGGTTATTAAATATGCCTAGTTACAAAACTGTAGAAACACTGCCACTGGTAGAATGAATAATACTTATTTTGCACAACCAATTTTTCAGCAAATGG
>OMLB01000458.1:0-17174 GCA_900302555.1 Myripristis jacobus
GCGGTGGCTCCCTCAGCCTCAATGGCCTCAGCAGCCTCTTTGTCCTGGGCCAGCTCACACAGGACGCCTGCTGCTACACGCTGGATGTTCTCAATGGGAGAATACAACAGCTGCACAAAAATGCAGAGAAGAGAGGGTTATGGATGTTCTTCTAAGCTTGAACAATATTCTGCTGCTACAATAATATCTGAAAAGATACAGCAAACAGAGCCACATGGAGGAGTGTAAGACAATAGATGTAATTTTTATTTTTATTATCATTATTATTATTATTTTTGTTAAACCAGAAGTGTTCCCTTTCCGAGAACTTCCAGTTTTATGTTGCCTAGCAGAACCATGTCTGGGATCATCTTCAACTACCTCTGTAATAATTTAAGATAAAAATTAGTGACCTTTTTTATTTGAATGCATTTATTTAAAAATATTTTTAAGATAATGGTATCACTATTGGGTTAAATAATTATGTATTTAAATAAAAATGTACGCCTGTGGATATGACAAATCAAATATGGGTGCTCCGTTACCAACTGAGATATTTGGATCAAGTTTTTAAACTATCATCACTGTGAGGCAATTACCACTTTTCCTACAACCCCAGTTGGTAAAACCAAAAGGTCAAACTACTGGCAATGACAAACACCAGCAGTGACTGGCATGGACCAAGATGAATGTGGTAGAGAGAAGAGTACATTGAAGAACGTGACAGAGTTAGAGCCCAAGTGTAAAAGAAAGCATGAGCATGCAAATGAAAGAAGACTGTGTCTCTTGTGATGGCTGGACAGTTGTGAATATAGCTCCGGCTGAAATATTTTAACCTCAGGGCAGTGTATGGTCCTGCACCTGCAGCCTAAACCACATAAGTTTAGTAAATCCTAGGACATTGCAGCAGAAAGCATGACAACCATAAGAAAAGAGTCAAAGAAGACTGATGAGTGGGAAAAAGCAAGTTGGATAACATGCATGACAGAACAAAGGAGGAAAAGCTGAAATGAGTTTTACCTGTACAAAGAGTGGAATGGTGTTAAGTCCTCTGATAACTATTCTGTTGTGAACGTCTCTGGCCAGGATGTGGAGCGCTCCTGTGCAGCCTTCCACAATCTCCTCCATACGAACTCCCTCCTAGTGAGACAAACACTCAACTAGTTACAATGACAGTAGTGACTCTACAGCCCTCCACTAAACCTGGAATTTTGTGAGCAGGTAATGGTGACAACTACAGAGCATCTTGTTGAAAAGGCTAACATGTAATTGCATGTGGAAACTTGCTGAGTGTGTTGATGTGGGTGATCTATGTTTATATGGCTCAGAGAGGTGCGTTTGTGTCTGTTCTCACCACAAACTGTTGCTGTGTGCCTCCCATGCTTGTGCGTCTCTGTGTGTCTTGGTGTGCTCTGACCAGCAGCTGTACCAGTCTGGGGATGGCACCCTGCTCTCTCAGAGGGGCGTGATTGGCAGGACACAGCGCCAAGTTACGGATCAATCCCACTGTGGCCTATGAGGGAACAAAGGGTTAGACATCAATTAAGAGAGCTTTAGGTTTTACATTTATGTAGCCATTACTAGCATCTGACTGGGAACTACAGCTGATGTAATAAGTTCACTAGTATGTGTAATATTCATTAAATTAATACATTCTGCGGGACAAAACAACAATATGGTACTCATTACACATGTATTTTACAAAAAAAGAACAGAATTATAAAGAGAGTTAAGATGAGTCAAATGTAGCAAATCAGCTGGACAATTCAGTTCCAATCAGAGGGAAGTTGGTCACCCAACCATATGGACAGGTACTACACAGCTAACAGGTATAAGTCTGCATTGACAGGCATTTGAAATGCAAAGATCCTAAAGTTTCTCTTTAAAATTCAATATTTCTTCCAGACTTTGACTGATTTTGGTATTTCAAGTGTGATTATATCAACTATTGGTTAGGCAAGAAGAAGCAAGGTGCCATATTGTTCTCATCCAGAGTGACAGAACTTTTCAGCAGTCAGGTGAATACTGCAGCCTGTATAATGGAATGAGCCCAAAACAAGTACAGGCTGCCAGTGAGAAACAGCTTGCAGCTGTATGGCAGTGCAATCTGAATGCACAACAGCACCATCACACCTGATGGATCCAATGGAAATAAGCTAGCAATGTGAGTTGGATACAAGGTATAATTATGTCCATTATTCACAGGGGTAATACACTGTAAACCAAATCTGGGCCAATTATTTCAGCCTTCAAGGTGTGGTCAAGTGCAAACTGATTTTCAATGACAATATAATTAAAAGATCTTCCACATAAGTGCCTAATGAAACAAGGGGCTTCCAGTTAACCTCTGCTGGCAGGTCTGTGTGAGTGTGTTGTGTGTACCTTAATAAGCGGCCAGTGTGATGGTGGATGCAGTAATTTGACGACCACTGGCAGGCCATAGTGCAGTCTGACAGCGTTCTGGGCCATCTCTGCGTCCTGGTGTCGAGATGTGAGGTGACGCAGGGCACAGATAGCTGGCTCTGTGATGTCTTCTCTGTCGCCAGCCCGAAGCACTGTGCGAACTAATGCCTCAATACCTCCAACCTACAAGTCACCAGAGGTTACAGATGAGTAACTGAGGAAAACAATCATTCTCACACAAAGAAAAAAATTCAAGACACCAACCAATGAAACACTTAAATTTGAAATAATTAAATGATATAACATTCAAACTCTGGCTGCTCAGACTTCAGGTAATCCATGTGTCAATAGTAATTTGGTTTTACTGTACGTTAATTATTTGTGTGTGTACTAACCTGGCACACCATCATCTTGTTTTTGTAGTTGTTACAGGTTAGATTGGACAGGATGCCAGCAGCACAAGTCACGACATTGATGTCATCGCTCCCTAGCAGCTGGACCAGAGTTCCTAGGAGTCCCTCCATTCCCTCCTAGAAAGAGGGGATGACAGTATGTAGTGAGTAACAGAGGAAGGATGGGTACACAGTGAAATCCCTTGGTCTGTGCATTCCAACTGGGGATTTTGTACACCATTTCCCCCCCTTATCTTTCTTAGAATCTGACAGCACAAACAGAATGTTTAACACTGGATACTGAGAGGTAGAAGCAGTTCAACTGAGGACAAACATTTCAACCATGACTTCAGTCTCACATAACATGTAAAAATAGGGTCACATTTCCTCATTTTTCCCCTTTTTCTATTTCACAGTTTGTATTACCCTGTGCTCCAAGATTTCTAAGGTTGATGTCAGAGGCAGGTCTCTCCACCTCACCTGTTTGGTGGCAGCATCTGATAAGTTCCTGAGAGTCCAGAGACAATTCTGGACCAATCTCTGGCTGGGGTCTGTCAGATGGAGTCCCAGGGCCTGCATGCCTCCTGCAGAGACAGATACAATCATTAAAAGCATTAGAGTGGCTTACTTGTTACATGTGAAATAACTTAATATTAATCACAGAATGTCCTGTTTGCATGTTTTAAGTAGCTGCTTTTCTAAACACTTGAAATGCTTGAATGCACAATACTTAAGGATAATACAGCTCATATTACAAAGGCGACAACATTTATGGAGTACAAAGACCAAACATACCAGCCTCCACAATGGCAGGTTTGTTGCTGGAGCAGACTGACAGTACTTTGAGAACTCGACTAGTCGTCCACAACAGTTTCTCATAGGTGTAAGTCCTCATAATGTTGACCAAGGCCTGAGGGCCACCACTGGCCAGGATGATCAACTGTGCAGAGAGAAGAAACAGGAGGTTAGATTGGTTGATGTTCTCATGATGCCCACCACAGCCTGAAGACTGACACCTGAAGACTGAGGTTTCAGAAAGATTCACTCCACTTTTTGCCAAGACACAAATGCATATGGCCCTACAGATTGAAACGCACAGTCACATTTAATACAATTTAACTAAATTGGGGAAATTGTGCAGCCCCGGTCCATAAAAAAAAAAAAAACTGAGGCAGATGTGCAACCAAAAGTGCCCTCAGACAACAGTTGTAAAATGGACAAGAAAACTGTGTCCTCCATGGTGGGAGCCACCCAGTTCACTGGAAGATCAATTAGAGAAATGGGGGGTAACATGATCACATCATCCTAGCCTCCCTCCAACCCCTCACCTTGCTTTCCTGGTTTCCATAGGCCAGAATCTGCAGACAGTCAGTGGTGATGGCTAAGAACTTGACATTGGTTTTGTTGAGCAAAGCAACCATCTTCTGTAGTCCTCCAGCTAAACGGACAGCCATTTTGGCTCCTTCCTGGTGCAGGAGGAGGTTGTGGAGGGTGGTGATGGCATAGAACAGGACCGAGTCCACTGGTGATCTGTGGACAGACATACAGGACTATTAGAAATAAATAAATAAATAAATAAATAAAAATAAAAGTCTCAAAGGAGGTTGTGGGGAATGATGATGGTACAAAATAGATTTGTTGTCAAATGAGGAACCAGAAAATAACCAGAATTGGATATGCATATTATTAAGTCCCTCAGCCTCCTCATATCTTCACATCTCTCCCTGCAGGTCTGTGGCAAATTAACAACCAAATGTTTTTCCCACAGTGGGCCACTGTGTCACAGGTCTGATTTTACACAGTCTATGGTGATTTAACCCTTTTTTTTTAAAGTTTAGTTTGTCTATTTTTTCCAGCAGATTTATAGCAGAATGATTCCAGAAATCCATGTATCCCTCCATTTCTATCTTCCTTACCCCAGCATTTTAACAAGGGCTGGTATTCCTCCAGACTTGAAGATGGCCAGCAGTCCCTCTCTGTGATGGGACAGGTTGTGGAGTGTTCCTGCGGTGCAGCGAGCTGTCTCCACATCGTTGGTGTTCTGCATGGTCCTGACAATGGCTGACACCATCTGAGGGGAGCGCATGATGGCATGACGCGAAGCTTCTTTCTTTGATAGCTGGTGGACCATCACCGCTGCCTTGTTTACTACAACCTGGAAGAGAGCAGAGACAGAGACAGTTTAGGAAATTACAGTAGGCCTTAAAAACAATTACAGGTTCCAGGGCTTGGTTGGAATAACAACCTTCTCTGACCTACAGTTTTAATCCATCATCACCCTCTTCTCATTCGCCGAGTATACGCCAAAAAAGGAAAAAGCTGCAATAGCTAAAAAGATTCAAGTAACTCTGCTCCTCCAAAACTGAGACAATGGCTAATCCTTAAGCATTTGGAGTTTTGACACGGCACTGTTCTCTAGGTGAATAGGCATGTGTATGAGCCCTGCTCTACCTGATCCTCGTCGTTGAGCAGCTTGGTGAGTTCTGGTATGGCTCTGGTTGCCAGCTCAGCATCGTCTTGGTAGTTGATCAGATTGACCACAGCGTGTTTGAGCATCTGTGAGGGCTCTGCCAGCCTTTGGACATTGGTGGGGTGTGCTCCATCATACTGGGTAGAGGGGATCTGCATGCCCTCCTCAAGGGTCTCTGGGAACATGGCTGCACGCACCCGCTGTGCACGTGTCATGGCATACTGACCATCTATGTCTGGGAGAGACAGAAGAGCGGTTGTTTCTTTAATACAGGCCTACAAGTTTCTGTCTGAGTCATACAAATCCAGGCTTCTCTGTAAACTCATGGTAACACAGCCTTCTTTTTGTTCCTAAAGGCCTTTGTCGGTTTTCAGCAATTAACAGTAACATTACAGCACATTTACCTTGCAGCAAGACCACGTGAGCTTGCTCACTTTAAACTGTTAGAATTAGAGTTTACCTCAGCCTTGCTTATAACTGTACACACACACCTTGCACTTGTTCCTGGGAGAAGTTCTGGTTGAAGCCCTGCTCCCATTCATATAGGACCTGGTTGTCGACCTCCTCTTCCTCGGGGTTGCCCTTTCCACTGAGGGAGGGAGCTGTGGTGGTGGCCCCAGAGTGGATGCCTGAATCCAGGTAGGACTGTTGCTGCCAGTGACTGACTGCTGCCTTACGATCTGGCTCCATGGCCATGTCCAGCTCCATCAGATCAGCTGGACAGAACCAAACATTAAAAATTGAACATTAAAAAAATAGAAGGACGTTTGAAAAAAATCAGTGTAATCTAACCCACTTTACAATGCAGTCTAAGACAATGGCTGGCTTTATGAGAGGAGAATACCAAATTAAATTTGATAATCCATGTGGAATTCTCTATAACATATTTTCAGATCATTGGTAATGACACTGCAATACAAGGAAACCAGTTTAATCTGCTATGTGATCCCTTTTGCAATGCTTGACAAGCAGCATGTAAAACCAGTTCAGTAAATTGAATGCTACCCACAGAGATGTCTGAAATTAATTTATAGATACTGTTATCACAATGATTAATTCTACTGTAATAAGTTTAGGAGGAAAAAATGACACTTTTCACATCTTGTATCAACAAACTGACAATTTCCAACAGTAGTCATATCCTAGTTATAGTATAGGTGGTCCCTCCAGATACAACACCAACATTTCATACCAGAGGATACTGTCTGGCTCAAATGCACATAACCAACAATGCACAGCTCATCAAAATGGCTTTTCCTCTAATTCTATCAATTTTCCATGCCATATTTTTTTTTGATGATATACATGAGATTTATTAGTAGAGGATGTATTCAAGTGCATAGCTGATTCTCCACTCATTCCAAGTCTCAATTTGAAATCAATATCAAATTTTCTGCTGTTTAATGACTGCATAAATCTAGCCTGGAAGAAAAGGCATTTCTGCACTGCTGCAGAGATAGCCCATTAGCACTGCCTACTAGTCAATGCAGAGGTGTATGTGTATGTGAGTGTGTGTGAGAGAGAGGGTGAAATTGAAGCAGTGGACAGCAAAAAAGTGAGTATGAGTGTGCGTTTATTAAAAATATGAACTCACCCTGGGAAGCCATGTTCCTTTCTCAAACCACAGCCGGCACAGCTTCCTGATCTGAAAGACAGGACAGAAAACACAGTCAGTCAAACTTCCTTGTGTACCACTCCCCCTGCATCATTCCTCCCCCTCTACCCCACCCCTTCCTATTGTTATTTCCTTCCATTCAAATACCAGGGGTTTGATTACAACCAAGAAAGCACAACTCAGTGGGGAGGAAGGCAGAAAAACAGTCTCTCCATTAGAAATTAATGGCAGTGCTGGCTAAAAAAAAAAGAAAAAAAAAAAGACCCTGACAAGTGACTTTCCAACACTATTCCTTCCTCCTCCATTGCCTCTCTCCTCTTTTCTGTTCAAGCCAGACATGCAAACAGCAGTAGCTCATACACAAAGCCACCATTAAGTGGAGTAGCTAGCAACTACTTAGGTGAGGAGGACAGGAGGAAGGGGAGTAATGGGTGGAGAGAGAAAAGCAGGCAGAGCGAGGGAGGAGGGCAGACACATTCCAGCGCTGGCTTTGAAGCTGAAACCTCAACCCCGGTCTGCGGGAAAGTAAACACTGGCAATGGCAGGAGAGAGAAGCAGAGGGAGAGAGAGGGGATTAATTTGAAAAAAAAAAAAAAAAAAAAAAACAGAGAAAGGAATGTCTAATGCATATTCTTCTAAGATAAAGGGTTACGACTGAAACACACAAACAGGAAATGGGGACAGTGCAGGAAAGGAAGAAAACCCCCTATAAAATTAGATACAGAAATGGAGGTTGTACCAAACAGTCAGAAATCCGGGGTCAGCCCCATTGAAAATTACATCCCTGACTATTTTAAAATGGCAGATGTATCCAACAACTGAATGCAGACCAAATCCCTTGCAATCAGCAGCACACAGGTTTGGACATGTCCTGATATTCAAAAAGGCACAGTGGAGAAATAAAAGCAGGGATGCACAGGGCTACAGATTAAGTGGTTTATATCCATGCTACCAAAGTAAGTCGAGGTGAGAGGATCATGAGTTTTCTGCAGTGAATTTACCCACCTAGAAATATATACCTTGTGGCACACCACTTGAGCTACAGTCCACACAAGCCTGTACAAGCTACTCCCTGTCCTCCGAAGCACACAAAAAACACTGGTTAATGTAGTTACATGACCTTCATTTTAGATCAAAACTGCTCTCTCCATATTTGTTTGTTTAGCATTGGCGGCTACCTTAAGTTGAACACAGAAAATAAACAGGTTTACACCAAGTCTTTCTAATAAGTTGGCAGCTTTATTTCCACGTGACAGCAATATGAAGACCTAATGCCACTGCATAATTTGTTGGGGGAAAAGGACAAAGTAATTTTTTACATAATGCTGAGTTAGTACGTGTGCATTCATCTCACTTATGCATCACCACCACCTCAGTCAACGAGACTACACCACAAATACTGCGTTGTGACATACTGTCAGTTAATTTTGGTAAGTGTGTCCGCATTCCAGCCCATGTGCCAATCTCCCATGTTAACAAACAGAGAGGGAAGTGGGGACTGGGGACATTAAGTATGTGGGGGGATTTGATGAGAGATTCCTTTGACTCTGGGATTAACAAATCCAGTCAAATCCAGCTGCTTTGCCAACATGGAACCTGCTTGACAATTTAACCCGGTTGATTGCCTCATGAGAATTGCTTAAGTTAGTACTGACTTGGCAAAGGCAGCTAAGTCATAGTACTAGACCCGATACTGAATTTTTTTAAGGAATACCCAGGCCGAGTTCAGCACCATAACTGACAATTTGTGGGATCCAATCTGGCTAACGACCTGTTGCGTGTAAGTCTCTCCCACATCTTAAATTAACCTTCAAATGTATTTTACTGATGTAGACTAGGTGAATGCATTAAGTGTCCAATCACAAAATACAATAGCTGTTGCATTTGGAAGAAAGCAAAATATCCAACTGCTCAAAAAGCAGCATAAAGATGCCACCCTGGATGAACAGTCTGTCAAGTTTGAACTGGCCCTCACTTACTGCAGCAAACTCAGTCACATGAAGACATTAAGTCTGCATGTTGCTACTTTTCCTTCATTCAGTGACATCACAAGCCTAGAGTAACACCAAACTTCAGTCAATTAGAAATGCACCAATACCACTTTGCCTCTTTACCAATTCTCATTTGAACACTGTGCCTTTACCAACATAAATTTTGAATACCCTCTATGTTTGAAAAGGGAAGAACATTTACCTGCTTTGATTTGATTTCTGACATGAAAGTGACATGAAACTCTCGAAACTGAAACCAAAAGGGGGTTTCAGTTTCGAGAGTCTAGAAGTCTGCCAAACACCTGCATGCTATTTTAGCCTGATATAGCAATATTCCATACTAGTGCTGTCTGTAGTGAATCACTACAGCCGATACAGCTCTGACTGCATAGGGCGTCTGGTAGGTCAAACACACACAACAGTAGCCGAACTAGCGAAAAGAAAGTAAAAAGCCTCCCTTTCAAATCCATAGGAGCTGCATCAGTCAAATCTGAAATCCAAAAATGGGAGCACAAATTTAAGCTGGTTTCTAGGTTGGGAATTTTTTACTTATTTACTTTAACCCCTTATGATTAGGAAGTCTCCCGGTCATTCTTAAGTCTCAGCTTAACGACCAAATGTGATTGGGCATTGGAGTGTTCAAGCTATGAGGATTTGTTGCACCCTGCCTGAGGAGCGTATGCTGACCAAGATTAGTGTTACATACTCTTCCTAAAACATATGCAGACATATCTACAATTGTTTCACCCATTTGATTCAGGACTGTCCACATTACTGATGACTGTTTAGCAAAAATTTCTTGTCTGTAATTTTGTGAGAGCACCAACAGTCACTCCTACAATATGGTCACAAAATCAATACAGCTACTTGGTCAAAGATACCATGATTTTTTAATTTTGTACAAATCACCAAGGCCCTAATTTAACTGCCACTGGAATCTTCACTTTACTTAACTACACAACTGATGTCTCTGTTCTTACTGACTTTTATTTATTTTCCTGTCTACAAAGTACTCCAATCAATATTAGATCATGTGAAAAACCAAGAGGTGAAGTGAACATTAAAAATACCTATATACAAAATATAAAGCAGCCAAGCCACAAGTGGTACAGTCAGTTAAGTGTCAGTGTAGGAGAAGTGGGAGTTTTTGAGTTAAATGGCTATCCATGTGCAAAAACAGTTAAATCGCTGTTCTGAATTACCTCCCTCCTCTTCTTCTCTCACACCGCCCCTGCTCAACATTGTCATTAAAATTCAGTCTTGAGTCAGGCTCTGTAAATGCTGCTCCTAACCACAAACACACCAACTCACATTCACTGTTCACACGCTATCCTCCCAGCATAGCCCAGGCCTGCCCTCACATAACCTAGCCTGGTTCTAATCGGAGCCATATGTCTCATACTAAGCCTGCATACAAATCAAACATACAATCAAAGCACACAGTGAAACCATTTACCATTCACACTAGTGGAAAATGTGGCTCTTTACATCTGGCTTTGGAAACCTCTAGTTGATGATATAGTTTTTTGATGGGCAAATAAGCAGCATCTGGCCTCCTAGCCAGATAAAAAAAAAAAGCAAGCTTAATCTACAGCCAGATTCTGACCGTCAACAAGAAAATACCTCCTTTGATTTAGTGATCCTGGATATCGGGCTAGCAGCCTAACCGCAAAAATCTCAACTAGAGGTTTCTTTGAAGCCAGATGTTAAAACCCCATGTAAAAAGAGCTGTGCCTGGTCCAAATAGGAGCCATATATTAATACAGAGACATCAGTGAGTCAGAGAAACCTGGAACTAGCTGACTAATGACTGAGCCATCACAGTCACCAGAGACACGTGGCTGTCTGTGTAATGTCTAGGGTGGATTGGATAGAGGTATATGTGTCAAATGAGTCTATGTAAGAAAGATAGTGAAGATGAGGCCACATGTAGCCATACTTAAAGAGATGACACATTTAAGGTTGAGAAAACATCACATTTGAACTTCTTGGTACACACACAAATGTGACATTAGAAAAGCAGCCAAATTTACTCACATGAACACAAACAGCTGTATGAAGTTGAGTGTAACCACATCACCACCACTGCCCTGGGTCAGCAGCCACAGTCAAATGATAGGCTTACTGTTCCAGCAGAGAGCTGGGTGCACTGGAATTGGGTGCTTCATTACACTACCGTCTGTTATAACAAAGACAAATATGGCTGTTCATATAGAGAGGTCTAGCCAGAGAGTTCACTTTGTTGTGTAAATGATAAACTCTGCTCTGGAAGCCAGCTGTCAGAAGCCACATAATTCTATTATTGAGACTGGTTTTGATGCCACCTTATAGAACAAAGTCACCAGTGGTCAGTTAGTTGGACTGGCCCAACTTAAAAAAAAATGGGCAATACAGTCTATGGCTTGTACGGGGAATATATGACTTCACTGTACTATTACACAGACAGCTCTAGTCAAACCAAAGCTAGGATCAAAACAGTACAAAAAAAGCAACAAATAAAAGAAAAGGGGGGAAAAAATGCATCTCAATTAAAAATGTTTAAAAAAAAAATTTTTTAAATCCTGCACTACAAGTTATGAGGTGGCTTTGGTTTTGAATTTGTGATGTCTCAAATACATGGTATGCACCATGGTTCTCTGAGCCAACAGGATAATACACACATAGGTCTTGCTAAAGAGTATGGAGGGAATTTCAGGCAGGGCTAGGTGGTAGCCGAATCTAGATTACATAAAACTATAATGAATTAACTGCAACTATTACAAAAAAGTGGTTATCCATATATTATGACAGATTGACTTTGCCATCTACAACATCAGCACCTAGCTAAATTAAAAGGTGAAAGCCATCTGTGTAAGCTAAGTGGAAAATCTTGCTTCTCTAAATATCCTGCAGGAGATGGGAAAATAAATTGGAATTGCAGTTACATGGGCAAAAGGGCTACTGAATAATCACATCCCTGCTCTGACTACTGCATATCCTCTCCTCCTCTGCTGCCTTTAATTTGTGGAAAATTTAAGGCAGCATAGGAGGGCTGATAAATGTGTTTATTCATAGTTGGAGTTCAAAGCAGCTAAGCCCATCTGAACTCTCAAAACCCATGTCTTCTCTCTCAGATTTGACAGTCTGTCAAATTTGAGCCAGCATGCCCCAAAGTGTTAAGACGATACAGATTCATACGATGTACAAAGACCATTACAGCACAACAATGCAACAATTCCTAAAAAACAATTAAGCTATACATTTCCTTCAAAACAAATACACTTTGCTCCTTTGTCAGCGGCTGTGTGTTTTAATTTTAGTGACTCCTAAAGGAACTACGGCAAGTATTTGAGAATGATCAATACCCTAAAAATAATAAATGCAAAATTAGCCTGATAGTAGAAATTACCAGGGTTAGGGTTAAAAGCAAATTCACATAATTGTATTCATTCAGAGGAGAACTTCAAAAGCAAGTCCATCTGAACTCCTGTGCAGACCATTTTTTCTGAATGAAAAGCTAAAGTGGGGTCCATGTCAGTGCTGGCGACTACGTCCCTATGTGTAAATGACCCTAACAAGCTGAATTATCGGCACAGGCAGACAGACAGGAGCTGCCACAGGCTTCAGTATTAGCAACATAATGTGCAGGGTCAGCAGCCCTCACTGCTAGCCGGCAACAATACACTAGAGCTCAACGCCTGCAGCTGCTGCAATGTTTGGTCTATGCCTAGAATACAAAACTCTGGAAGCCTATGGAAAAACAGTAGCTCTAGGAAATGTCCATGAGACTTCATATGAAGATGGCCTTTCTAACAGGTTTTCTCTAATTTGAGAGGAAAACTGGAGTGTGAATATAGGCTTAGAAATGCAAAACAACATCTGTGAAATAGGATTCAAACAAATTGGGTTGCCAAAAGCATGAACTGTCCCTTTACATGGAGGAAAGCAAGTATCAGGTGCTTTACACCTGGACACTGAGCAAAAGGACTGAATTGTTGTCCCTAAAGCTACACAACTGAGTGTTCATTTGTAAGTGCATCCTTCAAAGAAAAAAAAACATTTTTCTTTAGAAGATACACTTACAAATTAGCACAGGCTCCCATTCTGAATGACACATTGGTTGTAAACTGAAGCCTAACATTAATACAAAGTGACTAGTGTTCCCGTTTCCTAATGCAATCAACACCTTTCTCTATTACTCTCAACACTGGAAAACGTGGGTAATCTCTGCAAACACCAACTTAAAGTCTTGTATTTTTCTCAGTTTGCTTTTTGTATTTTACATCTGTGATGGCATTAGTACTTGTAAATGATTCTGTATTTTTCAAAGACAACCAAAATGGTCACAGGGGGAAAAAACAGACCAACAAATACTATAATTGCTCTATACTAAAGGTCCTGAATACAACATGTTGGCAGATATCACTTGCAAACGGGTGGATCAACTCAGATTTTTACCACTACCGGCCTCAGATGCAGCATACACCCACGCCTCCGTCCTCAGTTCCTCTGAATTTTGAAAGAAACTTTCAGGTATTCACGCAAATTAAACACTGTATGTCAGGTAATACTCTGAAATCTCTCGCCCACTCACAACTAAACGGAAGACGGGAGCAGAATAACAAATAAACTGGGAGATTTTAAACAGATTTTAAGCACTGCAGTTGTTTGTGGGGCATAAACACACCATGTGTTAGTAGTCCATATTGTTGTTCAGTGTTAAGTTCAAACCTCGCTGTCTGGAGTCCAATTACCAGGACAAAAAAAACATCAGTTTTTACTTCAATTTCCAGGATCAGCACCCAACAAAATCTTGATCAGCAAGACAAGCCGTAAAGATCCACCAAACGCAGTTTAATCTCTCCAGTGTCCACACATGAAGAGTGATAAAGATTACAGCCCAGTTATACCATACTGTCGAAAAATCAACTGTTTAGGATTACTCCCTATTTTAAATACGTGGGACTTCCGAATGAATTGAAGAAAACTCTATTAACATCGCCATTCGGTGTCGGGTTAAGCAAATGTACGACTAACACAAAACAAACATCTGGTTATTTAAGCCGATCTCACGATACCGTGTGGTCTTTTCTAGGTCGGCAGGATGGAGAGCATCAGCGAGGAAACCAACTTCTTCCTTAGTAAGCCGCCTGTCCCTTACCAGCCGTCACCTAGACTACGTAAAGGCAGCAAAGTATTTCGTAAACAAAAAATACAGTCAAGTGGGACATAAACACATGCCTAAATATCCGAAAAACCTTTGAAAAAGTAAGCGGCGCCCCCTTCCCCACAGCTGCTTGGCTGTCCCGACTTTCCTACTCCAGCACCGCTGACTCAAATTTCACACTCAGGCTCCTCCTCGTCTTCCTCCCCAAGCACAACGGCGGAGAGGAATTTGTCGGTCTTTGTTTAAAAGGACTGGTGGAAAAACGCATGGTGTATGCACAAAACAAATAAAAGTAAATACCTAAAATCCAAACATACGTTTGGGTACATCGCGTGCACTTGAAGCTCAATCTAACGATAAAATTAAACTGCTTTCTCGACTGCGACGTTCCAGCTAAACTTTCAACCTTCGTTAAGAAAGAAATGTTACTTCACTCGTTTTATAAACTTGGGAGGTTACAAAACCGATAATTCAAACCAACAGTGTTAATTAACATATACATAAAACAGGCTTAGCCAAGTGTTCATCTTCGCCCCAAGTAACTTAAACAGCTGCAACAACCGGCCAAAAGGCGAAACTAAAGTCAAGCAAACATGAGTCAGAATAGTGGAATGTAGCCAGAAGCACGAGTGGGCTAGTAGTAAAGCTAACTAACATTAGCTATCGTTAACAATTAACACAAGCGAGGGCATAACATTGGCGTTATTTCCAAATCCAGACCGAGGTTTTCGGAGAAGCTGGGCGTTAATATGTTATAGCGAGTGCATCCGCTACCTATATCAACTACTGCTAACCGTGTAATCTCTAGAAAACCGTGGATATCGCCGGTGAAACAGGCATAATCCCACCAGGCGATGACTGATTTATCCCAAATATTTGTCGTGGACCAGCTGGCTCGCTAGCTGCAGCAGCAGCAGCATCCCCGGCCGCCCCACACACAACCGACTCCATTCCTGGCATTCAGCGAGAGCTCGAAATGAAAAGAGGGAGAAAATGTGGAGAGCCGTAGTTTGAATGTTGAAGCCTACCCTTGTCAAAACAGCAACTCCGTCCACTCGGATATTGAAGAATAAAACCAGTTTCAAATGGAAAAAGTCAGGTAAAATGCGAGGACGACCGTCAGCGGGGAGCTGCCGTCCACTCCCTCCGCAGTCAGCCGATATTAACTTAGTTGTAAAAGCAGAGTCTGGGAATTTAAGATGGCGGCGCTCTCTTATAGACCGAAGAACGCCTCCAGTGGTTTTATATCCTGCCGTGCGCTTGTATAAAATAGACACTAAATAAAATAAAACCGTACTTTATGCCAATTCAGCACATTTTAAACATTCAGATAACCACCACTATGACTATACGCGATTGTCGTGACTTTTATGTGCTCATGTGACATCAAATTGGCGAAAAACACTGTCTACGACATGAGCATGAATACACAATTGAATCAAGTTCCGGCACACTAGAAAAAGGTAACTCGATTCCTTTTCCCAACTCAAATCTTGGGCTGCGCAAAAGTGGGTAGGCGAATTTCCTTCACCAAGGGGTGACCGAGTGATAATTTCACTGCAATCAGCACCATAGGTATCAAGGTCCTTCCTCTGCCCCAACAGGACAAACAAACAACCTCACAGTTTGTGCCGCATCTCTACACAACCCAAATAGCCTAAAGTTAAGGGGTCTTGGCTGGTGATCAACACATTTGTGGAAAGTTTGTGCAAAGGGACTACTTTTTCCTTTGAGCTGGGCAACCTTATCTTTCTATTTTTTAGTCTTAAAGCATCATGATTAATGCGATGTGGTTGTTATGCCCTGCAAAACAACAGAATTAAGGTCTGTAAAACTTATGAAAATTCAATGAAAAGACTCCTTTCCTTTAAACTGGTGATGTTTTTTTTTTTTAATACACAAAATGTTTTGCAGTCACAATGGTCTTTAGGGTTGGCTCAGTTTGTCCATAAACTCTTGGTACTAGCCAATCAAATTTTTATTGTACAGAACCCATGTTCTGTTGACTCGTTTCAGTGAGTATGGGCTCACTGAAACGAAATACAAGCCATCTGTGGTGTCTCCCATATCACATGGATGGGGTAGAATAGTCACAGACTGTACAAAATTACCCACACTAACCAGTCAGAGCTACATGCTCAGTGTAAACCCTTTACATAATACCTGTGGCTGAAAACAACAATGTTTGCTGTCACTCAATCAGTATGACTTTTCACTGCTCCTTGTTCAGTGTTAAAGGCTGTGATGGTTTGAAAACTGCTTTTTATGGACACTGTTTATAGTATGAGAGTTGGTGGAGCAGTGGACCTCCTGGTAGTGACAGTTGTCTGCTCTGCCTAGATATGCCTGCTAATTTGTGTGTGATGGACAAGGTGGTGGTGTGCATGTGTGCATGTGGGAAGCGGCCCAACAAAAACATTTGCACTGGGGCCCGCCACTATCATGTTACGTCCCCGGATAGCCCACTTTGATCCTGAAGTAGACATTGACATTATTAGTGGTCTACGGCCTTAGCCGTGGTTCCACATGTGAGAAGTTGTAAAGAATAGTGAAACACACCATTCATCTTCTACAATAACACAGACATTGTTATAATGTCCAGCTGATGTTTTATTTGGCCCAATAACGTGAAGGTTAATGGATAAGCAAGAGTTTTTTTGTTTGTTTTTTTTAAATGTACATATGCACCAAATCAGCCTCTTGTCAGTGTTTGGTGCCTTCATGTTCACCCTACAAATGGATGGAGGGTAAATAATCTCTTTCCCTCACCTTTCCTCTAAATTCCACAGGTAATATTTGCCAATTGTTTTTTATTTTTTTTTACAGGTAACATGGAGGATGTATTTAATATTATGAGCAAACAAAAGAAATACTCTTTCCCTTCATCTGCCTACAGGGCAATTTTCACAGCCAAACAGCAATCTTAGATAGGAAAAGGAGGATTAATATCAGTACTGTCAATATGGGCAATACGTGAGCACCTCAAATGATGTAGCTCTCTATCACCAGATTGCAACATGGAAAATTACAGTGTGACTGATTGTAATTGATTATATTCTGAATGGCTTTCATAGCTCAGTGAGAATTACTCCTGTCTGTCAGTGTGCTATATAGGCACAATTTGTGGAATCAAATGGCCCGATTCATGTAGAGCAATCTGATTTCACAGGAGCGTGAT
>OMLB01000461.1:1501-11823 GCA_900302555.1 Myripristis jacobus
TAATCTCACGATATGATACGATACATGATATTCAGCTCACGATACTATATATATCACGATATTCAGCCGATACGATTCAGTATGATTCGATACGATTTGATACACTTACATCATTTTCTGAAAGATTTTAAAGGGACAGAGTGATTTTGGTGACATCTTGTGAGTATTCCATTCACTTGGATTGAATTAATTGAACTGAAAACTGAAAGCATCGATCAGTTACACAATATATGGCTCTGACTGGACAGAGAGTCTACAGCTTGCAAATGCTGGACAACATGAATCAAAGATGTGATGAGAAAATTAGTTTGATTTATTGAAACAGTGCAAACTGTGGCTTACAAGCCTTTGAAAAGTGCAGTATCACAAGTGAACAAAACTGACACATGAGGTAGCCAGGAGAGTAAAAATAAACCATGGCAGCCAATAATAATCAGTTAGCATTAACTTGTCCAGGTGGTGACGTTTTAGGTGGGCTCGTAGGTTGGTAGTATTTGGTTGTGTGTGTGTGTGTGGGAGGGGGGCTCCAATAATTTAACAGTATGTTAAATTATTATTATTATTTTAAAAATGTAAATGACATATCAAACAGACCTAACAATTCAGCTACCAATGAATGAGCAGTAGTATGCATGTGATAACATAGATTGAAAAATAAGCCAAAGTGATACCGCTTCTCTGAATAGACAAGCTAAGCCAGTGTGCTGCTGTTAGCCAGTGAAAATAGAGCGGAGTGGCAACTCTTCGCTTTGTTACACAATCAGTGTCAGTGCGCTACAGCAGCGCACTGACATGGATTGAAGGTGCTGGATTTATATTCGCCGCCTCTCTCCTGAATCTCTTAGCTCTGACTGCGTAAACAGGAAGAGAAAGACGTCGGCGTCTGTGTAAAGAGAGTATCTAGACGGGTAACTTGCTAGAAATGCTCTACATCGACACTAGCGGCTGGCTGACCTAATCGCTCTTCCTAATCGCTCTTCCTGCGCGCGCGCACTCTGAACTACAGTAGCCCAGCAGGGAACGTTGGTGGCGGATATTGAGGATAAAATCAATGCTCATTAAAACAAATCGAGGTAAAGTACAAATTCGAATTAATCAATTAAATCGATTTATTGCCCAGCCCTACTGGAAAATGATGAAGTTTGGCTGAGATTACATTTTCAAATGGTTTACTAAGCTCACGGTGCAGTTTTTTAGCTGCTGATGCCCTGTTTCAGTGCCTGTATCTACATCTTACCTGCCACCCTGCCCTCATCAAGTGCTGTGTGTCTACCTGTGTATTCATTGCGATTTCTGTGTGTCTGACCTTAGCGTGGAGTTTGTGCCTCGCTACATTAAGACGTCCGGTAACGCTACAGTCGATCACCTGTCTAAATACCTGGCTGTGCGACTGGCGTTAGAGGAGCTGAGAAGAAACGCTGAGGCCAGTCCGGTTAATGTGGAGGCAGCTTCAGAGAAACAGTACACCATCTACATCCCCACTGCTGGAAACCAGTTTACTGTGAGTACACACAGACACTGAACTTCTGGCACAGTCATTATCAGGGTCATCCAGTAATGTGTCCTTGTATTGTGTTTCATGGACATTGGAAGTCAACAATCCAGGAGGGAAGAGCATGTTTAGATCATGAGGCATGTTGATTATCATTGAACTAGACATCAGGATCTCAATGGGAGCCTTGTTTGATGCTTTAAATCTTGAACTGTCATTTCCTCTTGTTTAAATTAAGTTTATTATTTTCAGGTTCTGAATGGGTCATTCTCCCTAGAACTGGTCAGCGAGAAGTACTGGAAAGTCAACAAACCCATGGAGCTCTACTTTGCCCCTACTAAAGAACACAAGTAGACACACACTTCATTAATACATACATACATGCACACACTTATATACACAGACATACACACACACACACACACTAGGAAGTACACAGTGGGACTTGTACGATGCTACACCTACACACATGCAGCAGGTGGTGGGAAATCTGTGTCCGAAGAAGAGGAGAGAGATTGGACAACGGAAAGGGACCCTTGTAAAAAGAAAAAACTTTTTGCTTTATATTCTCTCTCTGTATCTCTCTCTGTGTCTCTTTCTATCTTTCTCCCTGTAGTAGAAGGTAGCAGATCAGCACAGCTGAGAGATAACAGAGCTAACTAGAAGCAGTGATTTTTCTCTTCCTCAAGTATCAGGGTCAACTTACAGTCATTCACTCTGAGAACTCCTTTACTGAATGTCAGGTCAGTTCTCATGTGGTCTGCAGGGGCCCTACAGGGTCAGTTAGTGCAAATGTGATTTATATCTGGGTTGAGTCAATGAAGCATCTACCCACCTCAAGCTACCATGTACTGTGTGTGTTGACTGGGTCGCTCTGTCCTGACAGATTATGGTGGTCTAAAGCTACCAGGGGTTCAACAGGCAAATCATATTTTGCTGCTTTGATTAACGATGGACCGATATTGATTTTTAAGGGCCGATACCAGTTATTAGTAAGGACGTTGATAACCAATACTTAGGGCTGATATTTCTTTGTAGTAAATTTCAAAATTGCAGTGTTAAAATTAACAGTAAAACAAAATGCCAATATAAACCTTGCTTTGAATTAACAAATGTTTGATTAACATAAAAAAAACATAATCAACAGAAAATTACAAGAAAATTGTATTTATAGTTATTAAAATGCTATATTTTATGGTCAGATCACTGATGCTGGATCAGATTTCTTGTGTTTAAGGTTGTGTGCTGATGCTTTTCACAAGCATTTACATTAAAAACAAAGTGAAAATTGTAACCCTTCTGTCCATAAGGCAGGTATTACATTTTTATCTTCCTGTAAAATTAAATTAAATACAAATCCAGAGAAAATAACGAAAATTTTAACCATATTATCAGAAACGTTGCCCTACTCACCTGCGTTTGTGCTGCTGTGTTTCAAACACTGACGCATCTGAGTGGTTTTCATATTTGTCATCTTGAAATTCAAAATTACTGGTTATTGAAAAATTGCCAGGACAAATAATTGTTTGATCCCTAGCTTTGTTGCTGCCTTTCCTAATGGTACATCATTTGGTGGCTTAATGTAGCTAGCTAGCAAGAACAAACTCAGAAAAATAACTTTGAAGCCTTCCATGGATCCCAACACTGGTTGCAACAATTCAGACCTTGTTCAGGGTTCCCACACACCGTGGAAAACCAGGAAATTCATGGTGTTTCCAGTCATTAAAAACACCTGGAAAATCAGAAAACTGATAAACATCCTGGAAATTATAGTGAAATCCTGGAAAATTCAGTTGAGATGACATATGGAAGTGTTTTCCTCAGCTCACATTGCACAGTTTTAGCCTGTAGTACCCATTCATAGCCAGTGCCCATGTTATGGTGTAACTGCAGTCACTTGTGTATGGAAGGCCAAACAGGTCAAAAACTGGCAGAACTGGCACTTTGACCAACATGGTGTTGTCAGTATGTTAGTCCATTTGCCCACGTGTTTTTGTGCAATATGCTGCACAAGCGTCGTGTATTTCGAGCTCTTTGGTTACGTTGTCCATTTTTAAATATTATAAACTTACCCTCTGTGAGCAATGGCTAACATGTACATAAGTCAATGAATTTGTCCTTGAAAAAGTGGGAACCCAGATTGTTTTTGAGATGCAGTGACCAGTCCGTAAGTGAAGCCATGGCCAGCTTTTTTTCATCTGACAAGCTTGTTAATGTCCACACATTGGCCACATTTTCTCAGCCACTCTCCCCTGGAAGACAGGAGGGGACTTGTGGTGACTTGTTGTCTTGGTAGTGGAAGCACACAGTGTCGGTCCAGCTGCAACATCAGTGGGGGTTGTGCCGTGGTTTTCAAGCTCGGCACAGATTTCAGCAGAATGCAGTCATCAACCACAGAAGAATCTTGTTTCACATTCCACTGGGATATCCCTGGAATGTACTGGAGAATCTGTCAGCTGTTGTCTTGATCTGTTGCCTTGTAGGAACAGACAAAACGTCTGTCTTCTTATATCTGTGGCTGCTCTCTATGGCTTGTCCTTTTATAAATGGCTTTTGTATAATTGAGAGGAAGGAGTGTGTATGAGAGTGTGATAGGGTTTTTTTTTAATGCAGAGCCATGCACAAGACAATTTGGCCATCAGTTCTCAGTGTCAGTTTCATATTTTTGGTATTGGGTGCCGACCGTGCTTCCTCCAGTCCCTGACGAAGAAAGTTTGCGCACAGACCTGCTTGGTAAACTCATATTCCAAAACCACTAGTCATCTCTCATCTAATACAAAAAATGTATTTAACTTTTTACATGGCAAAACACTATCAAAAGTTCTGTTTAAAAAGCAATAGAGGATTTTTGGAGAAGTGGCTATTAAAGCAATATTTGAGCAAAAATATGTGTCTTTAGGAAGCAGTGAGCATACAAGTGGATATCAGAGATTTTGATTATACAGCATGACTAGTGTGAGCTTCTTAAATGGAAATTTTGCTAGAGTTTTTCAATTGTATCAGAGATGGCTAGCATTTGAGTTTGTCATGAAGGTTTGTGAATTTTCTTTGTCAGAAATTGAAGGCAATAAATGATGAGTAAAACAATGATGCATTATGGATGAAGCATTCCTTAAAATCCACAATCATTTCCTATAAAATAACCAGTGACTTTTGACTTGTATTAATTGTGATCAAATGCCTGGCTACAACCAGATTTCATTTGTGACAATAATAAAGCTGAAGTTCTCACCAGCAGATCTGTAGTATTCAGATGTGTGCTGCCACCAGCTGTCAGACAGCAGCCTGGCCAAACTGTCAGCATGCATGGCTCTGTGGTTTTGGACAGACAGCGCAACAACAAGTGTTACGGCGGTTCATTTGTTTTTGTTGTATGTGTACAGACAGATAGTGTGGGTGTGGCTGAATGCATGAATGCAGCTTGTTTCATACTTCACACTCATTCACTGGGTGTGTGGGGTTGGGTGGGGATCCTGTTGGTAGTAACTCTGAAAGGTCTTAATGTCCCATTAGGATCAATAAGCCAGAAGAGTGGTCAGTTGTTATAATTGGACTTGTGTGTGAGAGTGAATGTTATGCCAAACATGTATGTACAAGAAACTTTCAGTTATTTTACCATGGCAGACACATGTAAAGTATGTAAGTATACAGGGGTCTCAGTTTTTCCCCTCTCACTCAAATCATTCACGCCAAGTTTGGGAAATGTAATGTCCCACCCTGAGATTCACATTTGTAAAAGCAGGTCCCTTTTTAGGTGCCACAAAACTGTGAAAGAAAGCCTTCAGAAAAGCCTATGTGGGTCAGTGGAGACAAAGGCGCATTTTCACCACTGCTAAATTTTTTTATTTTTTTTTAATGTTGAAGATTATGGCTGCAACGATTACTCGAATAATCAGTTAGTTTCCAGCTATTAAATTAATCGCCAACTGTTTGACCAATCATTTTGAAGAAGAAAATTTCCAAATTCTCTGATCCCAGCTTCTCAGATGTGAATAATTTCTTGTTTCTTTAGTCTCTATGACAGTAAACTAAACATCTTTGGGTGATGGACTGTTGGTTGGGACAAAACAAGGCATTTGAGGACATTACCTTAGGCTGTGGAAAATTGGGATTAACATTTTCATGAATTTCTGATATTTTATGGCCAAAACAACTGATTGATTATTTGAGAAAACAATTGACAGATTAATAGATGATGAAAAGAATCAACAGTTGGAGCTCTGTTGAAGGCTATGGCGTTGAGAGACAGCCCGTACCTGCTAGCCAGCTAACACTTGTTTTAGTTTTTACCTTCCACTGACACCCCTGCCTTTCTGCTATTGATTTAATGCCTTCAGTTGGACCCAGAATCACAACGCCTGAGTCATCTATCATCGGAAAGGGGGTATCACTGTCAGTTAAAGTGGTAGGCAAAAAATAGAAATTGGATTGGATATAGCTTCACTACATGAAGTACTCCCCAAAAACCCTGAGCCTGAACTTGGTTAAAACACCGCTTCATTCCTGTCTCACTAGTTATCTGTCTGTCTGCTTAGTCTGTCTGTCTGACTGTGTGGAACCTGTAAAGTGCTTCTTTCTGTTTGGACAATAAATCTGAATCTGTGTGTTCAACATGGAACATGGAGTCCTGTTGGTTATGTTGACACTCTCCAGGATTACTGTTGAGAAGAAGTGGGAGTCCACGGAAATGACTGAGCTTGGCCCTTAAATTTGAAAGAAATTGATTCATTGTAGTTAAGATTTCTACAGGCCTGTTATAATTGGCATGTGCAAGCAGTCACTGGCACATGACCTGAGCCCATACTAAAGGTGGCATTTCAACATTAAGTGCTGAGAATTTCTGAAATTTTCCCCTACTTTCAAACTTAAGCATAAAAGCAAGCTATCAAATTTCTTAAAGCTAAGAAGCACTCCTCCTCTCCCAGTGACTTACTGTAGCCGTAGAGCTGGAGTGTCAAGTGGTTAGAAGCTGCCAGTCGGGCCGGTCAAGTCACTTATTTATATAGCACATTTAAAAACAACAGGAGTCGACCCAAAGTGCTTTACAATTGTTGAAGAATGATTTACAATACAACTGTACAAGATTAAAAGAGTAATACA
Source organism: Myripristis jacobus (assembly GCA_900302555.1). Classification (NCBI taxonomy): domain Eukaryota; kingdom Metazoa; phylum Chordata; class Actinopteri; order Holocentriformes; family Holocentridae; genus Myripristis; species Myripristis jacobus. The sequence goes on from OMLB01000461.1 coordinate 8,094, forward strand.
TAAAAGCCAAGACTAAAATGCAAAGCACATTGAAGAAAAAAAAGGTCAAATCAAAGCTGAATATTAAAGGCCCCATGGTGTACACTTTTCCAGGGTTTTATTTTAACTGCTGATAATCCTAGCATGATGTATTTGTGGTTTTGAGAACCTGTGGTCTGATAATTATAGTTTTACAGCTCCTCTTTCTTGCCTTTATCCTGGAGCTCTGGCAGCATGGTTCGTTTAGCCAATCAGAAGAGAGAATCAGCCCCTCTCCACTGATTGGCTGACTGTTCTAAGTGACATATAGTCAGGCCAATCAACTGACGTCACTGTGCAATGCATTCTGGGACATAAACAATAGTGCACCGCTATATGGAGCGAGAGAAAAACAGAGCTAACAAGATACAGTAATTATTTGAAAACTTGTCGAAAGCGAGTTATCATCTTATGTAAGACTGTCATGGCTACCGCCGAGCATGATGTTACACAACCATACGTACTTGAGCCCGACTCCGATCCCGAACCACAGATCAAGCCGGCATTGTATTGCTATCGTGATGGCGGCGCGCATGGACGCAGCGGCCCCTCCAGGGATCAGCAAGAGTGAATGTTTGAAATGTTTTGCTTAACTCAGACACTCAGGTTGCATAACCTACAGCCGAGAGACTTAACTTAACATCAGGGTAAAGCATGCTGCAAGAACTGAGGCACTCTGCTTTGATGTGGACATACTACATTATATAATTTCATTATACAACCTGTTGTATAATGGCCAATACAACAATGACCAATAAACTTCCTTGTATCCTTGTACGCCAGCACTGAATTTTACCTGTGTCTACGCCGGCAGTCACCAGGGAGAGGAGGAAGTGCAAGCGGTGCGAACAAAAACAAAGGAGGGGGAAGAGAGCCGGGATCCACGCTAGGCTAAAAGCTAACCCCTCCAGACCAGCAGTACCGTCTCTCTTGCTCTCTAATGTTAGCTCCCTCGACAACAAGCTGGACGAGCTACACTTGCTAAGAGACACCTGCAGAGACTGGAGAGACTGCTGTGTGCTTGCTTTTACGGAGACATGGCTCCATGGAAACATCCCAACCCTGCAGGAGTAGAGCACTGAACATTGTCAGAGACCCCTTTCACCTGCTCCACAAATACTTTGAACTTCTGCCATCAAACTAAGGCCCCGCTTACACAACAACAGTTCTGATGAAAACGGAAAACTCATTCCTTTGCGTTTTTAAAAAGTTCCATGTTTACACAATAACGCTGTGAGAACGATCCTCGTACACACGGATCTGCAAAGACTGAAAACTCTGTAGTGTGCATGCCAGGGCAGTAGGTGGCAGTGCAACTTTGCAATGTAACACCACAGAGTAGCACCGCGCGCCTGTGTACAAATGCTTTGGCGGCCACCATTGTTGTTGTTTTCCTGTTCGCGCAGGGCTGGAAACATCATAGTCACGCGAAGTGGGGCCGTGTCGTCATCGTTTTCACAAGAATATAGAACTACATCATTTCCGTCATTTCATTCCACCGGCATCATGTCCTGTTGTTGTGCTGGCAGCGCCATTTTTAAAACAACAGTTGTGTTTACATTGTTTTGAAAACTTTGGAGTAGCGCCCCCTAGCGTTTTGGCGGAGAATTTCTCAGCATGTTTCACAGAAGTATGTTGGACACACACGCCCTGCGTGGCAACTGCGTGCGCGTTGCGTCGAGTGTCTGCAGAAGCATAAACCGGCCTTAACACCACAGAGTAACACCGCACGCCTGCGTACAAATGCTTTGGCGGCCACCATTGTTGTTGTTTTCCTGTTCACGCATGGATGAAAACGTCGTAGTCACGCGCGAAGTGGGGCCGTGTCGTCATCGTTTTCACGAGAATATCGTATTGCCAGTTTACATGGCGACGGGGAGGGTGGTGTTATCAAAAAATTCCACTCTGGAACCTGGTTTCAAAAGTTTGCGTTTTCAAGCACCTAAATGTAAATGAAAGGCCAAACCGCAACAAAAGTTTACTGTTTTTTGTGAAAATGTGTAAACGGCCCATAAAACCTTGCGGGACCTGTGAAACCGGGACCCTGAGCGTGATGCTATACGACCATACGATCCCGAACCACCTCAAATCCATTTATTACAAGATGTTTCAGAATGGTAAGGTATTTTTGTTAAATATGTTGTAAATATGTTGTGAACTTGTTCCCCTGGGAGCGGAGGGGGACTGGCTAAGTTCGCTAGCTTGGTCGCTGGTTGCCTATGGTTGCCTGGGGACGCAGGCGCTGTGGGCCTGGGGTCACTGACGTCAGGAATTCTACTGATGTCAGGAATTCGAGGAAGTGCAATCCGCTCGTTTTACAGGGACAGTTTCAAAAACGGGCTGTGTGCACTTCTCCATTTATCATAGGTGAAATGCATGGGACAGTATTTATGTGGCCCAAAGACCTTCCCTATCACACAAAAACAATGAAAAATTGCATTTTTCAGGCCATAGGGCCTTTAAAATAAGAAAGTAAGAAGTTAAAAGAAAATGAATTTTAAAAAATGGAATAAAACCATCAGCAGAATAAAACTCATTGAGAGGATGTTTAAGATGAATTAAGAATGGACTTAACAAAAAAACAAAAAAAAAAACACTGGGCAGACTGAACAAAGAGCAAGAAGGTCTTTAAATTGAATTGAAAAGTGTCTGTGGTGGAACACTTGGACTTAATCTTGGAGCTGTGATGGCACTGAGGAGACAGGCGTGTGTGAACCTTTCAAGAGAGGAAGAATGTGTTGGATTGTTTGACAACACTTTGATCGGTATGTTTTGGACTGAGCAGCAGCATCTTTGTCAGCGTCTTGGTGAGGGATGTCGTCTCACCATTGACTTTCCACTGCAATGCATCTTCAGCTGAATTGAAGTTGGTGATGATGCTTCATTTCCTTGCCACAGGCAAAAAGCAGCAATGCAGCACTGATGATTTGGGGCGTCACAAACATCAATTATCCCAACTGTTATGAAAACATGTGGCGCTTCCAGCTCCATACACAGTCACGTGTCATCAACTTCCCATCGTTGTTCCCAGTGTAAACCAACATGTCTGTGTTAACAGTGTTTAGGGCAAGTTGTGTTCAAGTAGCACTTTATTGTCATAAGTGTGTTCAATGTAAACTCCTCTTAGGAATTTCACTATCCAATGTGACATTTCTGTGAGAATGTTGTTAAATAAATTCCATTCAGTGAATAGTCCTTGCCTAGGTTTTCCAGTTGTCATCCAAAATCCCACAGCAAAATGTTGTAAATCAGCTTTAAGACTCACTCTTCACATCTAATCCAAAATTGTCCTTGGAGTGCGGAGGAGTGCAGACGCTTTGCTCTTTGCTCTCTGCTTTTCTTTCCTTTACCTCCTTTACTTATGCTTTTAATCATTTTCTATCACCACATAACTTTATGTGGGGCTTTTATTTATTTTTACTTGCGCCGTTCTAGTTTGGCCAGTTTCTAATCGCCATTCAAGAGTGATTTTTGCCACTTTACTCGGTAACAGCCAGACTGCCTGTAGCAACTTAGCTTGGTTTGCTAAGCAAATGGCTACATCCAGCCCTCCAGATGAAAACCAACTTGTTAGGAAAGACAAGATTATTGCCAACCTCAGAGAAGACATCCGAAGGCTGTCAGCGGAACTCAAGTCCCAATCTGAGCTGCTGACAAACACCCTGGACGTGGCTCACGAGCAGTCTCTACAGATCTCCTCGTTAAAAGCTGC
>OMLB01000475.1:2742-16190 GCA_900302555.1 Myripristis jacobus
AACGCATAAAAAACACACTAACAAACAACAACAGACCAACGCGCATTTCTTCCAGGCCGCCACCGTCACTTTTGTCTATGATGGAGTCTTGGCTGCAACAAAAGTGGTGATTATGATCCTAAAATATGGATCTTTGAGCTTCAGTGAGTAAAAGTTGCGCGCGCACACACACACACACACACACAGCAAAGCCTAGCACAAACACATACCACAGCTCTCTCTTGGGGTGTCTCTTTTTACACACTGTGGCATCTACACTCAAAACGTTAGGAGGCCAGAACTAAACAGTCCATCCTTAAAAACACTCGGTCCACTGTGTCCCAGAAGCCAAAATAAAACCCAAAACTACCACACTGAGAGACCGTTTCCTGGACGGTCTCATTTTGGACAAGTCCCCGTGGATTGAAAATAGCATCCTCAGAGGTGAATCCACAATTTGTGCAAGAGAAGGAAACTGGCTCATAACTCGGCATTCAGATACATTCTGAGTGTGTTTGTGTTTATTGCATGACAAGCACTGATTTTCAGTGGCCTGGTCTGTTGTTCTGATCTCTTCTTGTCTTCTCTTTTGTTCTGTTTTTCCTTTTGTCCTGTACGTTTCCCTTTTGCTCTACTTTTGTCTTTCAGCAAAGGACAAAGATATCATGTATACTTTTTACATATATATATATCTATATATATAGATATAGATATATGACTGGTTCTCCTTTTTGGTTTTAAAATAGTAATGCATTTAGCAGCTATAAATATTGGTGCAGCATCGTTTCCTTATGATTCTTGATGGATAATTGGTGGATGAGGCAGCCCAGTTGATGGTGGCAGGAGTGGATCACAAGAACGGCCGCTCCTTCTCATTCTGCTTTCATTGAAGCTCATCCCTGTAGTTTCCTATGAGAGGGCAGCTCAGTTTTCCCCTTTTGGCAGACTCTCATGCAAATTCACAGACAGTACCAGTGAACACAACCTAAAACAAATAGTTGTGGTACTTAAAGCGTGTCCCGTTTATCATCCCCTGGAATTAGTGTCTGGTGGACATGTATTCTGGGAAGAAAAAATAGGGAACTGTGTCTTTTAAAAAAAAAAAGAAAAGAAAAAAAACATTGGTGCATAAATTTCAACTACCATGCAAGACATGAAGGGAACAAAGGCATGGACAAAACTGCTGGATCAAGAAGAGTGACTTCACAAGGAGTTGGGATGCACAAAGGGGCTCTACCAATGAAGGGTTTTAAAGGCTAATACCAACATTTTTAGACTGGGGCCGTTGGTAGCTGGTATTTTTTGCAGATACACAATTACTGTAAATGTGACTATTTTCATGTCAGCAAATATATACATGTTCTATGTTTCCCATGAAGCCTTTAGACCAACATGGGACACCAAAACTCGCCATAGTACAAATTAAATTCCTTTTGGGGTTAGCATCTCTTTAAGGCAGCGAGACTCACACCATCTAATCAGTGGAAGAAAACTCTGAGATATATTACTGCAGATGGTACAGAGGAGCCTGAGACTCAGCAGCCGACTCACTGCTGTTACCAACACCAGCGCTGAAGCAAATCCTCAGCTTTGACCGTATTCTTGTTCTTTGCTTAGTATCAATCAACTGTCATACACAACCTCTTATCTCCACTGTGTGTGAGGTCCTGTCTTTTCTTCCTTCTCCTAGTGGGACACGTCTGTATTGTGCAGCTGTCTCATGAACATTGTCAGCATCAATAAACCCAGTCAGGAGCCCCGTACACCCCTTGTCCAAAAGTCAGCTGGGGTGTGATTAGGATGCAAAAATGAATCATTTAATCATTGATGTGCTAATAAGTGTTACAATCAAAGACATTTTAAAGACATTTTTGCCTTTTTCCAAAAGGGTGTGGGCAGCAGACTGACCTTATTGCTGAAGTGCCCAAGCCCTAGTAGAGAACTTTGATCCCCAAAACAACTGTGAGTCCTGTTAAAGTGCTCTTTAATAAGACGTCAACTAGGGTATAAGATAAATCCCTTACATGTGATTTTATGTAAGATAGAAAACAGAATCAAAGAGGTCGCTAATAAAATGCATTTCATTACCTTTTAACACTGTAATAAGTATTGTAATCCATATTGTCTGTCTGTCTGCTTTGCATGTGTTCTGAAAACACAGCCCCAAAAATGGCCTTCTAAGTTCCTGGCTTTCACTTCACAGTTATTCCCAGAAATAATCGTAATTGTTCACAAGTATGTCTAATCAGAATAGATTCATTTGTAGATAATATAACATAATGCAGTCTCCTTTTTTCATATTTACAGTGCATAACACCTGCCCTGTCCTGAGAGGGAATGAGGGGAAGGCGAGGCATCGTGAAAAAGCCACATAATACAAACATGCTGTTCTCCTCGGAGAATCAAAGACAGAAATAAGGAGGATGAAATGAAAGGGAGTGAGAAAGACCGAGCGGTATAGAACATCAAGGAATGATTATAGTTAATTACTGCTTTCTGGCTGTGGAGTCTGCATTCAAAGAAAAGTGACTAACCATAGGCTGTGTCACTGTGGAGGCATTTACAAGGCAGACAGCTGGGCATATAGCATAACTTTGATACACAGAAGATACTCTAAGTGTTTATGGCAGACAGGTAGGGATTTGAGCACTGCTTTGAAATGATGAAGAAATGTCAACTTTTTAAGGTTACTATTAAAGATAAATTGAGGTTTATGTCCCTGTGGTTGCGATATGTTCTGCGCAGCAAAGTCAGGATCAGTCGCTCGTAAACAGAGACTGAGTTCATAAAGAAGGTGGCAGGCTTGGAAGTCATTCTCTCCCAATCATGATACACAGACACACATGCTGCAGAGCGCTCATGGCCCAGGTGTTTGTGCACTGCACTTCCCAGAGTTCACCTGTCAATCAAAAACAATGTGGGTGGTACTGAGATGTCTTTTTCCTTTGGATTTTTTGCTGAATGGGTTTGATTGTCTGTAGGAAGTGCTGTCCTCTTGTTCAAGCTACCAACGACCTAGTACTCGCTCTGTTGCCAAAAAAGACAAAAAAATATTTTGCTGCTGCTGGAAATTATATTATTAAACTGCCTAGAAACATCTTTTCCAACAGCTACCTTACAGTGACTGTTCAGATTCTTACTGATTGAGTGTTTTTTGCAGCTTTATGCAAGTGTAATACATCCACCAGGTTTGGTCCATTAAATCCTTCCCTGTCATGAGAATGGGAGCTCCACCAGGAGTGTACTGTTCTAACCATTGAAATGCCCATTCAGTTTCTATGGCTCAACACAAAGCAACACAAAGCTGATGAGCAAACTTCAAAGATGCACAGCAACACTCGTTTGTTTAAGTTTCATTTACATGACTCTTTTCATTAGGCTACCCTGGCTTCCAAAATGCCCGGCCTATTTTCTACCGTAGCATTACCCGCTGTGGTGCTCTGGTCATAAGTTCAACATACAGGGTGATAAAGAGGCAGCATTACAGCAGAAAACAGTTCTGCTTGTGTTCCTGTCTGTGCATTACTCAAAACAACTTCTCAGGTTTGTGTTCAAACCCAGAATCCTGTTATTTTTCAGTCTCTTGGTAATACACTCCCGGTGAAGCTTCCACACTCACGACAGGGAAGGATTTAATGGATCAAACTTGGTGGTTGTATGACACTCACATTGATTAGCAAAATTTAAATAAATAAATAAACTCATAAATCATGTACAGGTGCAGGTATAAATGGGAGTCACTCTACTTCTCATGTTTGTAACTGTAGTGATCGCTACATCAGACCAATATGGCGGCTACCATCGCCTGGGATCCCAGTTTATTTATTTGACACGAGTGCTCCGGTGTTTAGAAAGTGAATCCACACTTTCTAAACAAACTAGATGTGTGCCAACAACTTTATCAGCCTCTAAACGTCTCAGTGAGAAGTGAAAAAACGTATTTAGCCACAGCGCGTGCACACAGCCTCCGCAAAGGGAAGCCAAAGCATCGCTATTAGCCTACAGCTGAAAGATGGATGAAATAATTAGTCATGAAACTAAATCCACAAATGGGGTGGTAGCTTGCTGTGCAATGTGTGAGGAACAAGGTACATAAATGTTATTTATTTATTTATTATTTGTTTGTGTGTTTATTTGTTTATTTTATGCTCACTCAGGAGTGAAGGAATTAACGAAGGAAGGGAGAAAATGATGCAGGGTGGGCCTTCAGTAGGCAGCTTGAGAAAGCAGATGGAGGGAGCAGCAAAGTGCCCACACCATGGCTGATCACAATTAAACCTTACATATGGGTATGTTACTAATGACTGAATGCCAGTTATTGAATATACTCAGGCTAAACTGGGTCTTGCACATACCTGAGGAAATGACCGGCCATGCCCCTCTTGCATATAAAACACAAACAACACATAGCCAGCAAAATCTGTAGCAGCTATGCTCACGATCCATCATTTGATCATCACATTATGTAAATGTAGGGTCACTTAACTTAACAATTACTTTTTGTTGGTTAGAAATAATCAGAAACATATTGTCTGGCCCTCACAAGCAAACGACTTTTTTTTTTTTTGGCAAGTTCATGTTAGTGTGACAGATCTCTCTCTCTCTCTCTCTCTCTCTCTCTCTCTCGCACCTGAGCTGATGCTGCATAACAAGGCCACGTGGGTCTGACCAATCAGAGCGAGAGAAGAACTCAACGGTTTGCGGAAGAAGGGGCGTGGTGAATCGTGCGGACCGAACGCTGATTGGCTGCTCGACGCCCCCCCTCTCCCTAATTCTGCGGACTCAGCGGCGCTGCGGGGTCCCGCTGTGTGATCGAGCGCTTACCTGCACCGTCCTTCATGATTTATAAAGCCAGCCTTGTCATGCAGAGGCGCAACCGAGTGCCACGGATACAAAGACAAGGATGGAAAGTAGCAAATAAAAAAGACAAGCTCTATCATCCCTTCTTGGTAAATCAGCATTGCTAAGTCAAAGAAAGTGGAGAGAGCAGAGACTGAATAAGGTTTCTACTCTGTGACTGACCGTGCGTCCAGTGCGCAACGTTAAACCACCGCCTTACCGCTGAAAAAGAAAGACGTCATTGTTGTGTGTGAGGTGAAATATTTGTATATCATTAAAAACGCTCAGTTCGCAGTCTCAGCCCGCTCCTTAGCGCACGTACCGCTACGTGCGCCCTGCGCGCAATTACGCACGGCCTCTCCCTCCCTCTTTCCCTCTGCCATTCAGTCATTCACTCTCTCTCTCTCTCCACGCACACACACGCGATCTCACTTTTCGTGGGAGAAAGTAAAGAAGGGGAGAGGAAGAGAGAGAAGGGAGAGAGAGAGTGATTCCAGGTCTCTCTCTGATCTCTCCACTTTCGGCACTCATACCCCGTCTGACTCAATGGGGCTTTAGCACTAGGGGTTAAACGTTAAAATAAAAGTTATTTATTCACCCCAAACCCCTTTTAGTGTTTAGCTTTTGTGCATGACTTAGACAGACATAGGTGACTTCTTAAGGGAAGTGTCCGGGGTAGAGGTAGAGACGTCTCCAGAGGCGTGCCGTTTTTATTTTTTGCCTCGCAGAAGGTTCAGTCGGATCCCTCTCGTCGGCTGGCTTTCTGTGAGAGGATAACTTCCACCATATCCTGCATTTACAGCTCAACCAGGCCGGCAAACTACTGCAACACTATGGATATTGGGAATTGTCCCTTCCGGAAGAAGCGGAGACCATGGCGCGTGGACTTCTCATCCCTCGCCTTGGTTACCATGGCGCTCGCCGTGTGCCAAGCGGCCGTGGCTCGGGCAGGTAAGACCGTTTGTCCTGTCAACGGCTGTGATGATGTTTGTTTTTACAGAAACCGAGGCGAGAAATGTCAAAGTCAAACTTTGTTTTTCTCCAAAAACTTCTTAAATCATGGTTGTCTACTTGAATTTTCTCGGCGCAAGAAGTCCGTTATCGCACACTTCCCCACCTGATGTGCTGCTTGCATTTTCACCCACAAAATGGGAACGACGACCCCCACGGTCAACCTGCAGCATTCAGACATGTTTCTGAATGTAACTGTACGGTGATTTTGTAGCAATATAAGCATTTTGATGCCTGAAACTAAAGTTTATTTCTGCTCTGTGTAATGAAACACCCCTAAGCAGGAGGACTGTTACCGTTACAGGTGTTTCTCCGGCGCCCAGGCCTTCTTTGACTACCAGCCAGTTGGTCAGAAGTGAGTTGAGGAGTCATGGTTAAGAGATGCTGGGGAAGGGACAGAATAGCCTTTTATCAGCCTTTAAGCATCATCCATGGCCGCGCTTGGGTGTTTATCCGATAAGGGACCCAGGAGACGCGGATGTTTTATGCGCTGCGACCTGCAATTCTCCATCACGAAAAACTAGCAAAGAACAAGTAAAACTGTGTCCGATAATGGACTTTACGCACAGATCACCTTCACCACTCTCAAAGAGTGGGCAGGGAGGAACTTACAAGACTAAAAATCAATTTAGATTGTTAGCAGGACTGACACAAGAATGCATTTTATTTATTCTTTATTTTTTAATTATGTTTTCGTTTCCTTTGAAACATTATTGCCCCTTTCGCCTGCGCTGCCTCGTTAACTCGTCATGCAGCCCATTGACAGGTGTCATCTTGCTGTTGCGGTTAGCTGAGCAGCTCAAATATTTCAGGCATTCATGGGCTCTTTTCCTCATTTTCAATATTTCGGGCGGCTTTGACTTGTCACATTTGTTTTCTTTCTAATTTATTTCTCCAGTTCTTTAAAGAATATCACTCAGTTCTGACAAGATGATGAGCATCCGTTGCCCCCTAACCTGCGGGGGGCATGGGGTTGGACGGTGCAGAGAGCTGCTTCAGACGCTTCTGAAGAGCATTTTCGGCCTTTAGGAAACTTGTTCTGGCTTTTTCTTTCTAGAAGCTGGATGCAGGCCTGTGGGGTAACTGCAGACTGCCAGTAAAGGCTGTGGTGTTGGTTTGGTGTTTACCAGTTCAGCCTGTGCACCAGCATATCCATCACAGTCTCTTGTTTTCCAGGGAGGAGGGATTTCTGGATTAACACTGTCATGTAGGATGTGATCATATGGAAAGTTTTTTTTTCTTTCCCATCTAGAACAAAATAATAACGTTTATTGTGTTTTATTTTTTTCAGTGTTTAATTTTCTTTCTTTTGTCTTGTTTTTCATTTCTTAATTACAGATTTAATTATATCTCTAAGCCCACCCCCATCCAGACCTCTACATTTATAGAATACCTTGCTATCAAGGAATGATCTGTATGCGCTGCAGTTCCCTGACTGGCCATTAGCTGCGACCAGGGAGTTATTTTTAACACAGAGGCTCCATTGATTCACCTGAGTCCACAATGAGCAAAGCACATCTATATGAAGAGCTTTATTCTGGAATAATTTGCAGTTGTTGTTTTTTGTTTGTTTGTTTTAAAGAAACATGTTTTGGCGAAATGCTGAGGTCAAAACTAATGATGTGGGAGTCCACAACTGATAACACCTTTACTGATTGGGTTTTTTATATATCAAAGATATGGAATGGTGAGATAATTATTTTAGTTTAGATGGATCATAAAGTGTTCAGTTATTTTAAAACTTATTAGAAGTTTATAGCCGAAGTGAATTTAAACCGACTTAGCAGAAAACACATGCAGGAGTGAGCAAAAATAACGACAGAAAATATAGACTGTATTTTTACACCAAAACAGAATTGGGCCCTCAGACCTGGAGAAATAAAAGCTTGCGGGTTAGCAGTTGTGTCAGTGGACTGGTGGGTCAGTGGGTCTTTATTTTCAGAGTTTGGATAGACTGCGGAGATAGTGACCGGAGTTTACCGAGCAAAGGGGCTTTGTAACATAAATTGCCCTCTTTCTGTGTATTCTTTGGCCTCGTTTCTAATTTCAGATCGCGAGGGGCGATTGCACCTTCCCGTCGTCTCCCGTGTGTATTTTGGAGGCGGAAGCCTGAGACATTTTTGCTTTTCATGAATAGGTTATTATACGGCGGAGCACCTCGGTCGCAGGGGTTTGGGAGTGAATGCGTTTAGTGTCTCCGTGTCTATGTGCGCTTTGTACAGTTCTGTTTGTGCATATGTGTCTGTAAGCTATGGATGTTTTTTTCGCCGCTGAGGGTGTGGAAACGTATGCCACATCCATGTGAATGTGCCACTGTGTCCAACACCTCGGTCAGGCTGTGTTTTTCGCCTTAAAGGATGCTTAGATTGCGGTGCGCGCAAAAGTGTTTATTCACTTGTGCGAAAAGCCTTTCTGCGCCTGATGTGACCACGTGATAACGTTAAAGCGATATAGCTTCTTTACTGCGCCTTTCGCTCTCCTGTCCGTCGTATGTGCGCTCATGTGAACGGCCGTCCCGTTGCGCACTCAGCACACCAGACCCGGTGGATGCGGGTCCATGTGCGCGCAGTGCAGATGTTGAAAGCGGCGCTCCACCCAGGCAGGGAAAGAGCAATTAAGAGAAGAAAGAGGCCCGAAACGTTCATGTTTATTCCCTGTTTCCTGGGAAAATGAAGGCAGGAGATGGGGGTGGTGGGCTGAACCTTCACACATGAAGCACACCGGCAGAAAAGCATGACAGCCAGTTTTGTTAAAGGGAGGAGAAAGTCGTAGGGCAATATTTTCTTGACATGGATGTTCCTCAGCCTCATTTCAAAGCGCAGCTCTCCTCAAAGGGCAGTCTGTCTCAGTTTGGTTAAACATAACATAAACCATCGCCTGCTCTCTCTCTCTCTCTCTCTCTCTCTCTCTCTCTCTCCCCCTCTGCTGCTGAATGGAGCTACTGTGTGGCAGAGCAGGGTTTTGACAGCTCATACCTGTGACTCTATGGAAGTATGCAGTATTTCAGGCCTCTGCTGGTCACACGTGACTCAGTCTGGTGGGTTCCCCATGTCCCTTTGACTTTCCCCTGCCTTGTCATCTTTTTCCCATGAGGCCCTGCACCTCTCGTGATCCACATACACGTTTTTTTTTTTTTGTCTCTTTCGTGGAATCTTAATACTTGTGTGCTGGTTGGTTGGTAGCGTCACCAAATTTTGATTTACCTCTCATGCTAAACGTGAGGGGAAATTATAGGTAGGCAGGTTGGACATGTAGGCAGTTGGCTGTTCCACTAAGCATCGGACGAGATTTCCTCTACAAAATCATCTTCAGTTCATTCAGAAAGAGTTCATGTTGCACCAAATCAACACGCACACAATTCAGAGATACTTTCTTTGAATCTTGAATCTTGAATTAGGCCTGTACAGTGTCGTTAATTCTCACCATTTTACAGTCTGTTGACAGAACAGGTGGCTGAATATGTAAAATACCGGCATAGCTATTTTTATGACAGGTTTAGGGTTGGTTTACCAGCAAGCTAAAATATATGGTGTCGATCAGAATGTCTAAGAACTGTTAGTGTGGGACTTCCTTTCCTCTGTACACTGCTTTTTGTAGCTGTATCGGTTGCTTTGCTGTTGTTTGAAGCCTAGAAAGATGAACGTTTCCTTTTTTAGAGGCGCTAACCAGCACTGTGGAATAGCTGATATATTTGCCTGTGGCCTGGGAAACTGAAACTTTGCAAGACAACATCCTCCCCGTCACTCTCACTTTCTCACTGGCGAGAATGTGCAGCAAATTCACATTGTTGGCACTGTAGACAGATAAGGACCAGACTGCGGTTGTGAGGCTAAAACACCCATAAGTAGAGGCTGAGCTTTACATCAACACGTCTGAGGCCTCTAAATGTGTTTGACACGCTCTGTGAGTGATGTACTGTCAGGTTCAAAACCATCACGTCCCCCCAAACCATGAACTCATAAAAGCCTTTCTCAGACAAAACCACATGAACGGCGTAGATTCAGAGGAGCGAGTGAGCAGAAGACCGTCTTCCGTCTTCCTCCGTTTTGTAGGTGATGATTTGGCGGTTTGTGTGTGTGTAGATAGTTAGGCGTTGTTCCTTCGAGGCATTCTGTTTTAGCCGAAGATGTACAAGGACGGCAGCAGAGTGTGCCAACTTTATAATGACAGACCGTCTGCATAGGATGCTATTCCTAGTCACTGTTATTTGGCTGCTTCTAGGAAGTTGGTGTGGGCGGGCCGGGGAGGCCAGCTGTGTGTGCTTACATGTAAGGTTAATGTACATCTTTTTTCCAGACAGGACAGTCTGTCCACAGCGGCTCTGGGTCAAATAATACTGCCTGCTCCATGTTTGGTGTGACAGTGTTACTTTTCAGCCCATCATGTATTAAAAGTAATTCACACTGACACATCGAATGTTGCTAACACACTGTATGTTGTGATGAGATGCAACATATATCCATGTTGTATCCTTAAACAGACACACAGGTGTGTTAAATTTAAAAAATCCTTTCATAAAGTGCAGCTGTCAGGTGAAAGGCAGTTTTATATCCTGATGCAACAAACCCCAGCTTTCTGGTAATCTAAGCAGGTTACAACAAATTAGAATTATTTTTCCAATACACCTTCTCCCTAAAGAGAATGTTAGAGAAAACAACCAGAATATGTTGCATGCAACATAAGAAATGCCAAGTTGACTACACTGCATCAGTGCCTTAATGTTAATGTGCTGATATGCATGAATGAATCAGAATCACATCTGCAATAAATGCACAGGAATTTGTGTAGGTGACAGTGATGTGGACGACTTACAAACAGTATTTTCACTTTGCACGCTTGCATACGTTGTAACGACAAAGCAACCTTACACTCAGCATTCAGTACAGCATAAAACATCTACAGTGTGTGAGTTTACGCAGGAGGATAGTAAAATGTGGTGGTGTGTGTCCTGACTGTGAAAGCACTAGAATTTGTGTCTTGTACTGCTCCGAAATATTTGTCATAATTAATTGTAAGCCAAACATGTTTCTATTCTAAAGCAACAACACAAAGTATCGCAGCTCTGCCTCTGCACCGCACTAAAGCCTGTTCATAGATGAATCCATCATCATCTCACACTGTTTATTCCAGGCAAATTACTTCTAGAAAGACGCCATAATGCAGGCTGGTTTTCTGATGAAGGGAATTCCATGCTGAAACTGTGATGCTGATAGTTGTGATGATAGCAGTTTATCATGGAAAGCAGGCCTGCTGCTGTCACACTACTTTTTAATAAAAGTCTGACGTTGTCACTTTTGGCTAGACATGTTCCTGATCAGCAGAGAGCTGCACTTAAAAATCTACATCAGCTCAAGGTACTGTGATATTTATTGTGTTTATCTCTTCAACCTTAGAGGTGACAGGTACCTGTAAAGTAATGACACCGCAGGGTGCCTGTCTTGAGAGCAGGATTTGAATTGAGACTGTGTGTTTCAACAGAATGTTAACCTCTAAGACTTTGCAAACTAAGTCCAGCCAGAGCTCAGCTGTGAGGACTTACAGTAATGTTCAGTACAGACACATCAACTGGCTCAAGAGGAGTTTCTAATTTGTGCCTACACTGACTGTCTGTCCCATGTGATAGTACGTTACAGTGAACCACTGACTGCCTCCTGGTCAAGGCCCTGTAGTCATATCCAGGCCCTGTGGTGCCAGTATCCACCCTCAGCACCAAACTAAGACTGTGGCCTCCAGCCCTGAAACCACACGAGGCTCCAGCACCACACACACTGGCACCACTGACGGACAGACTTGCGCAAACCACATATATAGATGGGAGATGACATGGGCGCATGTTGGCAGCAGCGCGTCAATGGAAGGGCATGTCATACAGAAGCCACATTAGACTGTAACACAGTAAATGTTGGCACTGCCCTGCAGAGAGGGCACAGGCTCGGAGAAACCACACAGATTGTGGGACACTTTAGCACTGACACACTACCATTAGCACTGATAGAGGTAGGTGTAAATAGCATAGAGCTGCAGTCTTAAAAAATGCTGGTCTGGACAGAGGAAAATAAGTTATTTTCTCTGTAGAATGTGGAATGCAAAAAAAACCCACAGACTGTACTGCTCTTCACCTTTTTATATTCTCTTAGTTCTCATGTATGTTTGAAGTTGTTTTTTTTTTCAGGCTTAAAGGGCCCTCTAGTCATGACTTTCATTTCAAGTTAAAAAGAAAAACAAGTGCTCAACAACAGCTATGGTAGGTGACGTTTTCCTCGTCACCTTCAACCCTGTTTCTTTTGCTTAAAGGAGCTCCAGTTGAACCAGGATGGGGACAGCGGACAAACACTCAAGACAGTTTTAGATTTAATGTCACTTCTGTTCCGAGGTTCTCTGTTCCTGGAGATAGAAAACTCAACCGCAGACGTCTTTGAGGAATCTTGTTGTGGGGATAGCAGATGTTTTTCTGGTGTCATTCCAATACCAAATACCCATTTTGGATACAGTTTGTCCCTCGAAATTCACGAGCCAACATTTCTGAAGCACAGGTTATATTAAGGATCATAACTTGAGGTAGTATCCCTGTTATGCACCTGTTGTGCTTTTTGTGCACGGTGGAAATCAGTTGTCAAAGTGAATATCTCTCTTTTTAATCAAAATCCTTCATGCTCACTTTGAACGATTGAATTAAAATTGGCTATTTTGAATAAATGAATTCAGAAATGGAGGTGAACTTGGGTGGATAATGACATATTCATGCAATGCAATTCAAATACAGTACCTCCTTTCACTAATCTCTTTTCATAATTAATCTCACTCAATTCCTATACATAAGTTCAATAGCACAAGGGGATGTCTTGTATTAATAAATGTAGGTCCTGTACGTCCTGCCAGCCAAACACACACATAGTGGGACCTACATGTTAATGCACACCACATTGACAAACCAAACCAGACACCCGTTTTGTACCATATAAATAATTTACACTGAAGTAACCCCCTTTTTACAGCATAGGTAGTTATAATGGATTTTTTGTCTGTGTACACAGGGCATTATAAATAAATCGTAACTACAGAGCATGATGGCGGAAATTATAACTTACAGTTGGACTTGAGCTTACACGCCTAGCCATCGCGGTCAGCTGGATGGATGGAGGCACTCAGACAGAACTGGTGATTGAGGATAAACTTGATTCTGGTTTATTGCTTTCCAGTTCCAAATGCTTTCATTTCCATCTTTAACTCTTCTGGAAGTTTTGATGTTTTGTCTTTTCAATGTCATAGTTTTGTGTTTTGTTTTTTTGGAAGTTTCCATCTCAGATCTTGCCGTCCAGTCTGCCTCCCTGCTTCTTTCCTTTTGCCCTGTCACAGTTAAACTCGTCTAGGTTACTGCACAGTTCATCAAAGTTAATCAAAAAACAATATCAACAACTGCAATTTCCATTTTCTTGGAAATGCTACCAGACCAGAATATTGCCTCAGTAAATTAGTTTAGTGATTAGTGGCCATGTGTATGCATGCGTGCGTGCATGTGTGTGTGTGTGTGTATTGAGGGTGGAGGTTTGTGTGTGTGTGTGTGTGAGTGTGTGTGTGAGTGTGTGTGTGTGTGTGTGTGTGTTGGGGGGTATTCTGTT
>OMLB01000482.1:13531-31553 GCA_900302555.1 Myripristis jacobus
TTCTCTTTCCTACCCAGTCAGATTCTCCAAAGACTGAAACAGCGGACATTTGTTTAATCAAGAAAACAGAAACCCTAACCTAACCCCCCTCCTCCTCAAACACACACACACACACACACACACACACACACACACACACACACACACATACTGTAGCCCATCTGCTATGGGTAATTAACTAAAGTAGCCAGTCCCTGTATGTGTGTGTGTGTGTGTGTGTGCGTGCGCCCAGCTGTTGACATTGCACAGTGAGAATAAACAGATGGCAAAAACATATGAACTTTACAATCAGACTCAACATGCACTTTTCCCAGCCACACCCCGGACTTACAGTAAAATCCTCTCTACCTGCCCCTGCACACTCTAATCCCTATGCACACACACACACACACACACACACACACACATATGCACACAGTCATCCAGTCATTCAGGTCCTGCAATGAAGGTGCTCAGTTTTTCCCCAGAATTTTATTGTTGTCATGTTGGAGAAGCCTCAGAAGCAGCATTTAGACCACGCTGCTCGCTACTGGAATTAATTTATGAATCCTCCCGCAGCCTGTATTCGTGTTACTAACATATGATCCATGCTATGACTTCATGTAAATGGGGGGGTAAGAGGAGGCAGGAGTGATAAGGCCAATTGAGTCTTTCTCTCCTCCTCCCAGCCCTCCTCCCTCTCCTCCTCCTCCTTCCTCTGCTCCTCCACTCTGCTGTGAGTCAGGCTCAGAGCGCTGAGGCGACAGCATCCCAGGACGACACAGCTGCTTCCCACTGTTACTAGAGGATACTACTACTGCTGCTGCTACTACGAAAGCTGCAGGATTTCTGCTTCTCTTGCTTCTGTTGCCACTAACTACTGCAAAACTGTCTTCTGCAACTACAACTAGAGATCCACAGGACACTACAGCAACTTTAATTTGAACTGCTGTGAGGCTTGCTCCTAAATGAGAGTGGAATTTCTTCATTTTCTCTGCTGTTCTTAGAATACAACTACAACCTAATTTGACACTGCAGAGGGATACAACTACTGTAATCACCAGGAGAGAACACACTACAGCTTCACGCAGCTTAACACTACTGTACAGCAGAATATAGTGCTATTAAAGAGTACAGCAGTGTAATTCCCTACCACTACTACAGGGAATGCTCATGGGACAAAACAACTAATGCTTCATCTATGGGATAGGTT
Source organism: Myripristis jacobus (assembly GCA_900302555.1). NCBI lineage: Eukaryota > Metazoa > Chordata > Actinopteri > Holocentriformes > Holocentridae > Myripristis > Myripristis jacobus. Next base: position 14,724 of record OMLB01000482.1, read on the forward strand.
TTGGGTTCTTCCAGTATTACATGGACCATCCTGCAAGACCAGGCTCTGGGTGCAATATGTGGTCTGATGCCTGGCTATGGTTCTAGTTACACATCTGCCCTTGGGAGCTTGAGAGAGAGAGAGAGAGAGTGTGTGTGTGTGTCCTTTTCAAGAAGGATAACCAGGATTACTCAATCTCTCAATCTGTTTTTATTTCTTTGGATTTATTTTTGAAGTGTAAAGCAGAGAGATTCGCCTTGATTGAAGCCTGGTGTTTCAATCAGAGAGACCTGAGTGCTTTGTTTCCCCGTCCTTGTGGCTTTGAGACTCTCATTTTTCCTCTTCCTCTGCTATCTACCCATTCTGCAGTCCATCGTAACAAAACCTGATCCCTGCTCTGAAACCGGGCCGGTCCTTGGAGTTGAAGGTGTCTGTGTATATATGTACAGTCGGTATGGGTGTCTACATTGTAGTGTGTGTATAAGCATGTATACGACATGTATCTGAGTGTAAGCGTGTTTGATGTGAGCATGTATACTGTAAGCTGTGTGTTGGAGTACTTTGTATGCATCAGTATGGACAAATGTTCACTGAGTTTCCAGGACTGAGAGGATGAGAGAAAGTTCACCCGTCCGTGAAACAAAGTGCATGTTTAAATTCATCACTGCTTTACAAACTGCTCAGCACCTGTACCACATGCTGCCCAGCAACCTGCATCTTTAACTCTGTGTGTGTGCGTGTTTGTGTGTATGTATGTGGGCGGATGTCTGTGGGTGTGTTTATGTGTGTGACAGACTAGAGAGGCATCTGTGAACTATGGGTCAACTGCTGTTGATGTTTGTAAAGCATCCAGTCTATGGGCCACGATACCGCTTACAGCAGATGAATAGAACCTGGTTTGGATCCTGATACTGACCCGGTAGAGCCTCTTTAGAACCGGACTGGTCTGAACTGGAGTGAATTTCCCCTGGATTGGGCTTGCTAAAGGCCAGCAGAGCCAGGATATACCCCACATGGTTTTTCTCGTCTCTGTGTACTCTGCTGGACCAGGTCTTTCTATCTTCTGGAATCTGTTTTTGGGCCAGCAAGGGCTCTAACATTGATTTTAATTGCAGTGACTGAACTGGACTAAACCTGTCTCACCTGGACCTTAACAAACAGGATATTTTATAGACTAGTCTAATTCCTGCTTCCCTGGCTCTGTGGACTCCAGAGCCAGTGGCCCTGTCTTCAAACTCCCAGTTGGAGTCCAGTGGTCAGGCACTGACTGGGGAGAAGTTGTGGACCAACCAGAAGAACGTCACCAGCCTGTTGGATGTTGGAAGCAACCTGACAGGTAGGCAGTAATTACAGCTTCAGTGCACACATTTTACAGACTTACACAACTCCACACACCACATTACAGAAATGCTGTTGCAGCCATTGAAACATAAGTTTAAACCTAAACACTGAAAACTAATAAAAAAAAATACTCAGTTCCTGTTGTTTGCAGTCTTTTTGGCTTGTGACCTCCTTAAATTGAAGCAGTGCCATCTTGCAGTGCTCCGTCACAGCCTGCATATGCAGAGTGGTGAGCAATTCAACCAAACAATGACTTTATATGCTGTTTCATTTGATGAATCATTAAGGCAAGCAGAGAGGCTACTATTCATTAAATATACCAGAGATTTTCAATTAAAGTTTTAGGAGGTCCAGTTACTCAAAGGTCCTCCCCAGCAAAGGTCCAAGCCATCATATCTTTTCATATCATAACTTTTCTTGTGATTTGTCAGCCTGTATGGATGTAGTATTGACAGTCTACATGTGCATATATAACCTGTGTATATAACCTAAAAATGTATTAAAGTACTAGAAGTACTATTAGAAGTACTTTTCTCAGTTGTTATCAAATTAGAAATATTTTAAAAGTAAGAACAAATAAATACGCATGCCTCAGAAATTAAAGTATCAAAATGAGTTCCCCTTAGAAATAGAAATGAGAATAAAATACTAGTCACTTATGTCCTTATCTGAGCGAGACTAAGTCTTTATCTTGAGCGTTTATCAGTGATCTGACAGATAAAGTGTCTGTTGCAAAACTGAGGGAAGACTGGGCAGAGCAAAAACACAGCAGCTTTAGCAGATGAAAAATAAAGTGTTTTTTATTGAACAAATAAGAATTTATCTTTTACACATCTTTGGCATTTTTCTTTTTCTTTTTCTCCTACATTTGCATCTCTCTCTCACTGAATACAAGCTCCTCCTGCTGTACCATCACTTTGATTGGCTGAGATGGATGAGTGATTTAAATAACACACAGGATTGGACAAAACGCGGAGATACAGTAGCCACAACAGTCCACAATGCTGTAAAAAATTTGTGAACTGTTTCATAGTCCAGGCGGAGCCAGGATTGAGCCACATCTCTCAATCCTGACTGAGAGGCTCAGAGCCACCGATGTGAAAGGCTCTGGCTTACACACTGCAGATATTACATACACATGACTTATACAGGTCTAAGACCAATAACCCCGGCCAACATTTTGAAGCAAGAAAAGGGACTTTCATCAATATTTATGACTGTTTTTTCCTGAGCACAGTCTCTGAAAACCTTGTGAAATAAGTATGTTTTAAAATTCAAATAGCTGGAAAGGGCTGGTTGGAAGAGAATTAGGGAATAGGAAGTAGTTGAACAATGAAACAGCACTGTAGAAGGTAAAAGTGTGGAGGTCAGTGGGCAGATGGGTGGAGCTGCTCTGAAAAAGGTGTTACTCTACAAAGGGAACAAAAACCAATCCAGTCCTGCTGCAATGTTATTACTGTAGAAAAACATGGCATACTTGGCATATATTTCATATTTATGATCTTCTGACTAATCATCAGAATATTTGAGAAAAAGCCTCCATTTCAAAATCGTGATGAAGCATGGGTGTAATTTTCTTTGTCAACCATGCCTACTTACTCCAGTATGCATGAACACAATGTTGAGACGCATCATCTCTATAGGTTATGTCACATTTGGATCAGTGGGTGCCTGAGATATGACCTGTGACAGCACAACAATTAATCCACAGAAAAGACCAGACTGTATACTATGCAAACAACTGACCACATCCTGTTTGCTGCTGCTTTGTTTTCATAGACAAGCTTAGTTTGTAACAGAAGTTCCCTGTTCTTCATCTTTGTTTTGGTGCCAGCTCCCACTCCTACGATGCCCCTCACCTCAGAATGTTGGCAAAGTGCCTTGGCCCTGAGACTGACAATGAGAACCATTTCAACTTCAAGTTTTTAAAATACCAAAAGTATTTTAAGTGACTGTAGCTGTACACAGCCGCATTATACTACACACAGACAGAGAGGGACTGCGATCAATTTATGTTCAGTAAACAATTTAGGAAGTAAATTTCACTTCACCATTCAAGTGCTTAATGACATCTGACATGAGAAGGTTTCACATCCAAACCTATTGGGAAATATTTGACAATGAAAGTGCACTGGCTAACAATACGTCTCTACTCCCATCCTGGATTCACTTTACAGTAAATTTCCCCAGCTCCACAGCATGGGAAGCAGGATGGCGATCAGCTGGAATGACCAGAAAACACATCCTGCACTTTTACGCACTCACACACACACACACACACACACACACAGGCTATAGCGGCAGGGTTAGTGGAATGGCGGAACTGAGGGGTATGAACTCTCATCATCCACTCTACTCGTTCAAGTATTTCTGCGAGTGCGACCACAGCTCTGGTCCGTCACCTCATATTTAATCCATATGTTCTCTGTTCTGCCAGAGAGCATGTTTAATATATTTTATGCCAGTAATACATGAGCTAAAGTGCCTGGGAGGGTTTTCTACAACCATTTCCAGTAGTTTTATCTGATGTAGTAGTGAGCTGTGGTTTGGCAGTATGTCAGCTTTTTGCAGTGAATGGCCAATTTTACTGCCACTATGACAGCTGGCCTACCTGACTGGACCACAGTCATACATCTGGTCACGGCTTTCTGTGGCAGCCATAACATCTCCAGCAGCACTTTAAGCACTGACAACAAAGGCCAAAAAAACTGAAATGTTGAGTACTGAGAGCTTGTCAGAATGTGATGGTTTACTAACATGTATTTGTTCTCAGTGCTGCAAGTGCTGCTGGGACATCCTCTTTCCCCGTGGTACCTGTCTGGTCCACTGCACCGTGTTAGTGGCTGGAGCCGGGCCAGAGTACCATTTCAGCCACATTACACCAACAGTCTTTCTCCACGGTGCTGCTGCATAGCTCGTCTGTGACAGCCATCACGCAAGATGTTATGGAGGACACTGTTCCACATTTGCAACATGGTCTAGAGGAGAGTTATGTTCTGCATGCGTGTGTGTGTGTGTGTGTGTGTATGTGTGTGTGTGTTATTAGGAGTCAGAGGAGCATACATTGCGTACTTTGAGACATTGACCTGAGAAGTTTCTGGAAAAACTTAGAAGTAATCTGTGACATTTTTATACAGATAAATAAATAAATATCAATCTGAATAAATATAAATAAATCCCACCATTTTGCAATAAACACCGAGGGGTGATTACCTAATAACCCAAATAAATAAGTCTAAATTGCGTGCTCATGCCTGCAGACAGCATGTGTGTGATCTACGTGTTGCAGGTGGCCGCCAAATGCTGACAACAGGTGCTAACCAGGTGGAGACATCTGTATTTAAATGAGGGTTTTGCATGATTTAGTGAGCTGGCAAGACAGCAACAGTGGATGCTGCAGGATGCTGCCTGAGCAAGAGAACCTTGTTATGCATTGTATAATTTAATAGCCGCCTTACCAAGCCTATTTTGCAATCAGTCTCTTGCCTTGCTTTGTTATGGTAGCAAATAAACATTTTGGTTTTGTGCATTATAAATAATAAAACAGCCCCACATAAAAGCCAACCTTCTTCATACATGGCATCTCGCAACTTGGAAAAAAAGAGCACTGCTTTTCAGGAGGAAGGACTTGTACTTGTCATGACACCTTTGGCGTTAGAAACAACCTGTACATCTAAAAAATGTGTGAGCTTGCGACTCTTGTGTACTTGCTCTCAATCTGAGGCAGGGACAACATGATTTGCCCCAGTCAGTCGTTCCAATTACTTTAGGGAAACCAGCAATCCAATAAAAGGTGTGTTTGGTTTCATTCAGTGCATCTCAGGTGCAAGGAAACCTCATGTCCACCTGCACTGCTTTCACAAAATACCTTTATAGAGCCCTATTTTACAACACACACTGCAACACTTTCTATAACATACTTGCACATTATAAAGGTACAAGTTACATCTTCATCCTGCGTAGTTACAAGCTATAAAAACTGCACAGAAGGTAGAGTGCAGATACACAGCCAGCTCAGCACCTCACTGCTAGGTTAAGTCGGCTGATCTGCTTCATCTGAATGTCTTGACCCACTCAGCTAGTAATGTGGATAGGAATGCTAAAAAGCTGATACTAACACAAGGCTATCTCCTAAAGACTCAAGTCCCATTAAAGAGAGCGGTAAGACTCCCCACCAAATGAGTGTATTGTTGGACTGCTTTTCCTGTTCCCTTTCTGCCCTGCTGATACAGTAGGTGCTTCATTCTTGCATGCACGTAGTTGCACAGTTACTTTCCCCTACAAAGCCACAGTGCTATTGCAGTGTTGAATTCCTAGACTTTCTGATATATGAGCTTATCAACCTAGCTCCTCCAACTTTGATCAGATACTGTCATAGACCGCATCCGCTGAAGCAACAGTCCAAACACTTTGGCATGCCTGATAAACTTGGTCTCTCTATATCCGCAGTTCCTCTAACTAGGTGCAACCTCCTCATCCTGTTCTGTATCATTCAGATTATAACATACCACCTTCCTTGTCTTTTGCCAGGCTTTTGCCTTGCTTCTCTTGATTTGTTAGTACCACTTCCCCATCTAAGTAAAACATTTTGTCCGCTAGCTGCATTAGCCTCTATAAATATTTCACTACATCCAATAAACTTTTATGCTCTCAGTAAGGACGGTGCCATGCCACTGGTCTGATGACCCACTATTCTGCAACCCCAGTGGTCTGAAAAATGTCCCATTAGACCGAAAGCCCATTGCTCTGAAGTCCCATTGCTCTGCAAATACACACTCTGGAGTTGCTGGAGTTCAGTGACTGCTGGTGTTGATGCCGAGTTTTGCATCCCTCCTGAGAAATGCATTCATTCCTTACCCTGAGGAAACCCCTGCCTACACTTAACCTAACCTAGCTTAACTTTATGAAGTAGACATATTTCATACTGTTGGGGTTTCGGAAAAATGGACATTAGCTGTTGGGGTAATGGGCAGTCAGACTAATGGTCTTTTGGTCCAATGGGACATTTGTTTGAGAATAATGGGCTTTTGGATCAGTAAACAATCCCTGTGCGCTACACCACTAGACCCTGGGACTGATGAAGCCTTTGCCCACATAACCACATTTTGCACCTCACTCCACTTTGGTAGGTTCACATTTGATAGTTTACTGCCCCAGTGTGTGGGACATCAGGAAGTCATCCTAACCTCCTATTTCTCTCCCTATCTGTGGACACATTCTCTATGTGGTCCTCTGGCTTCTGCCTTGTTGCTCTCAAGTCATCATTCTTGCCTTTCCTAAACAAGGTCTTGCTAGATGTTTTATTTAATGCTTTCTTGTATTCTTTAAGATTTTCTTCCCTGGCTGTGTTTGAAGGATACTGATCTCATCTTTATCTATATTGCTAGCCATCCTCCACCACCTCCAAAGCTGCCTCTTTTCTTGAATACGTCCTTCAATCTCCAGTTGGCAACTGCACTAAACGAGCTCTGGAGCTGCTGTCTGCCTTTTCTCAGAAATACCAAACCTTGCTGTAATCACAACTTATATCCTCGTTTTTTCTTGCTTTTTCCCGGCTGTTCCTGTAAGTGTATGAGGAACCTCAAGCCTTTCAACCACAGCCCTTCTCCTTCTTTCTACTCTGAAGCAGTGACTGTTTTTCATTTTTCAGAAGACTGGCACATTTTGCAGCTGTGGAGCACCTCAGCTCAGGTTTTACCTTACATCACAACCTAATTCCCCCATCACATGCTGGAGGGAGAAAGGTGACTTCTAATGAGAAATGAGAGGCTTTATCACAGCAATCGACTGCTTTGATGCAGGGGGTTTACATTTTATGAAAGAGGATAGGGGCAAAATATTAAACTTTGCCACTCACAACCTATGTGGAACTGCATGGTTTCAGTTGTTCAAAGGGTTTGATGTGTTGTGCCAAACTTAGTACCATCTAAAAATGTGTCCCCCCTTGTTTTGCATCATTGTTTGTTCCTGGGGGAGTATTGTTGATTTAAGGATAATGAAATTATTGTAGTAGAAAGTTGTTCAGTAAATGACAGGTAGACTTATCTATAGCCTGACAGCACCCATCAATCAACTTAATCAATTAATCCTCATTGTAATAGATAATATGATCCCATACAAGCCTGATTTCCATTCATTGGCAACAAACTAGTTCAAGTTCAAGTTCATCCAAAGCCCAGTATCACTGTTTATAGTCTCAAAAGGTTTTACATGTCCAAAAGTTTGATATGTTTACTTCCTGTCCTTTGGACAAGAAGAGGAAGGTTAAAGGACAATGGGAAGTCCAGACATTGCTGACAGTTAACCATGCATGAATGTAAACCTGCACCCTCTCTCCCCCTCCCTCTCTTTGACTCATACACAAACTCAACCCACGTACCATTTTAACATGTGCATGAATCCATCAGAGGCACGGATGTTGATTCTCAGGCTCCCTATACACATGCAGCTATCTGAGGCAAGGGACTGGTAATGTAGACTTTTAAATGTAATACCATTTACCACACATTACAGAAATTTGGATATTGTCAGTGTTTAAATGAGTGAAACCGCAATATGTGGGTGAATTACGAGGTTTTATGTGTCTTAAGAAGCCAACTTTCCATTCAGCATTCAGCATTCAGCATACACACACACACATACACACACATGCACTAAAAGTTGAAATTTATCGAATAAAGAGTTGCTTGGTTGATTGGATGTATTCTGACCCGAAGACTGGCTCCGGAGGACTCAGAAAACACCTCGAGTTGAGCTTGACTGGAAGTACGTGGCGCAGCTGTGAGGCCTCTGTAGGAATAAAAGTTGTATTGCTTCTGTTATCAAACTGTTAATTTTCACTACGCCTGAATGTTCCAGTACTTTCTGTAGATACTGGTCGAGTAAAAACAGGAGTCATCAGCCATGCCATCATAACAAGGAAATCTACCACAACCAGAATGTTTTGGCTGGGGCCAAGTCAACTGCTTTCAATCAAAATATCAAAGAGAAACAACAGCTAGAAGGAATGACACGGTTGAGCTGATTTAACTATATGTTTCTGGCCATATTTCAGCCCATAGAGTTGTTTACTTGCGACAAGCTTGGCTGAGTTTCAGAACTCTGCTGTGGACTAGGAAGGAAGAGCTGCTCTCCCAGCTCAGCATGGAATTACACTATCACCGCTGATTCACACAGAAGACACAGCCAGTCAACCAGACAATCCATCTAGTCTCACCAGATGTATTATGGTCACGGAACAGAACCCTGTTGTTCTCGTATGTGCCTCCCAGCTGTAGAACCAGCGTAAACGCTTTTCCATTTACTCTTCCTGTGCCGTCTCCTCGAGAGGCCTACAAGTGATTCCTCCTCAGGACCACCAAGCGGCTCACCTTGGCTTTGCCTCCAGAGTATCTAAAGATCCATTTACACAGGACCAAAGTCTCTGGATTCAACTGTTTGAAAGATCCATCTCACACCTGGATCTGACCTTTTGAACGCAGGGCAAAATCAGATTCCACGGGACAAACACAAAGCCTCTTCCACACCTTACGCTGACAGTTGTCTCATGGAGGAAGTATGCAGAAATGAAGCATCAGCATTTCATTCACACTTGCTGTTATAAATGCATCTCAGCTGTCCATATGGAGTCAGATTTCTCCTCTCTAGCTAAATGCAATCATGTTTTGCCAGACTGAGAACGTTCTTCTGCAGATGACGCAAAATTATGAGTGTTGCATGCTATAAGCAGAATATTGCAACATTTTGTAACATTTCATTCAAAACTTGCCTTTACCAACTAACATACTGCATACATCAGCTGATCTTCTATTTCTCAATGGTAGGATATAAGGGCATTACTGTTTTCTACAAATCCAAATAACCAAATAACTACAAATAACTAATGTGAGCATATGTGAATTAAAAAAGCTATTGTATTTACTTTACAGGCTCTAGTTCCATCTGTTTGATGTCAGGGTGGCCAGTCCTGTCTCTGAGCTGCAGCAGCCTCATCCACACCCTTTTGGTTTAGTGTTGAACAGCTGAGACAAACATCAGATTCCATCTGATTTTGTATTTGAATGCTATACATCGACCTGGCTTATTGCTGGGTTTAACTGCTCGTTTCTGAGTCGTGACCATCAGCTACCAAACTGAAAGTAGAACAAACTCCACTATGGAAGACAGTGAAAGCAGTAATACACAGTTTCTGCAAAACAGAACTTTTTCTCATTTGAAGGACTCCCAAATGTAATCTGTTCTATATATGGCACACACTGAGGAAATGATGATGTCTAAAAATGGAGGTTGTTTAACATAAAGAACACAAATTGATTTCGCTCCACGGGCTATTTAAAGAGCAACTAAACTCATATGATTTAAACATGCTGAGCTGATCTTGGAGTTATGTAAGCATAGTTGCTGCAGCTAATAAAATAATTTGATTTGACTGAATAATGACTTTATGTGCCAGTGACCAAGCATTGTCAATACACTGATCAATGCATTTTGGACAGGTCTTTGTGAGTCTGCCATGTCTTTCAGTATTGATACTGATGATGATATGCATGTGCTTTCATGAGATATTTACAGAGGAGATTCATTTATTAAGTGGATATGATGACTAGGCAGGAGAGGAAAAAACAGGACACAAAACAAGACAACACTGATACCACATCACAACATTACAACATCCAACATCCCAGATGATGTTTAGCCTCACACAGTATGCATGTTTTAGCCTTGTTTGTTCAATGTATAATGTATGTTGTGTACTAAGCAAAGCACTTCATGCAAAGACAAATATCTGTGCAACAGACATTACAGATACCAAACCTCAAACTCTCTGAGGTTGATATGCACCAGTGTAAAAATACAGCTCAACTTTAGTGTCTAGATAAGCAGAAACATTGAAATACGTATCATGCAGTTATAAAGTTTAGTGCTTTAGCATGTGTAAACCGTAACAGCAGGGGGATCTCAACTCACAGCGTCCTTGTTTGGCGTATCCTTCACTATCCTGTTGGTGCTTAAGAAACAATCAGACTCAAACTCACTGTGGATTTGTATGATCTCAATATCAAAAATGCCAATATCAGAACCAAGATCTTTGCATAGCTTGAAATCATTTGTCCAAGTCCTCTGAAGTAGTAACTCATGAGCTTATATGGAAAGTATTCCTAAAACTAGAAGTTGCATCCAGATTGCTGAATGTTCTCTATTTGTTTCATGATGGAACACAGGTCTGTATGAGCACTAGACAGCATTGTATCCTAACTGCGGTCACGTTCATCTTGGTCCCAGGTGTGACTTTTCCCTGATTTGTTTATATGGACAGACAAAGAAGAGGAAAGTTACAAATGAAAACAAAATGTTGAGAATTGTGTCTCTGCAATGAGCATGTGCAAAGAAGCAAGAAGCTGTGGCGGTGACATCAGCGTTATCAAACTGTACCATTTTTACTGCCCACATTTTTTAAAATTACATTTTAGAGAATGCTTTCCAAAGTTACACTGTCAGTGAAAAAAAAAATGTTGTTTTTGGTGTTTAGAGGAAGCCAGGACAGAGAAGATGTGCTTTCAAAAAATTCGTGGATGTACAGACGACGTGCCATCTGTGTACCACAGTTTGCAGATTCCTGTCCTCTGGTGTCCTGTTTGACCCAGCCATGCAGCTCGCACTCAGGCTACAATAAAACGCTCTCTGTCCTCCCACACTTCACACTACTATACATCCATACAGTCTTGGTCCATTCATAAAACATTCACAACAAACTTAAAGTTTATGTGTAGACGCTAAATATTGTTTCAGAGTCTCTCACAGTTCAAAGAAATGTGTGAAGAGTTTTACCTTACACATTTTACTTTAACCTGATGTCATGATGCCAAAGCAACCCTAAAAGAGATGTTCATGTACCTTTCAGGTGCACAGTTGTATACGAATGCCACCCTGTTCTATTTTTTGTATTTGTTACCAATTGTTTAAAAAAAATGCTGTTATTCCTCTCTTCTGCCTGGGAGCTAAAATTCGTAAGAGTAGTTATAATCTGTTTTGCATCCTCTCTTACTTTTTAAATCAGGATGAGTTTCTTCTCCTGTGCACGCTCAAGAAACCAAACACCATTAGGGTCCAGCTTTGTTGTTGTCTGTTAATGGGGGGAAAATCCAAGAAGTCTGGATCCTTGAACCCAGAAAAAGGCAGAAAAAGACAGCTTGTCAAACATTTTATGAAAATGGAGGAAATACGTCCACCCAGAGAAAGTACGTTTTTCTGCTGTTTCTCATCAAAGAAAAGGAAAGTCTTTCACCAAGACACAATTAAGTTGATGTTCAAGTTTAAGTTTTATTGTCCCTTGTGAGAGCAATTATTTTGCAGCAAGCCAACATTATAAAACAGTCGACAATCAACAGTAAGTTTACAGTTATGAATAATTAGCTTAGAGAGCTCAACCTACAATGAGCTATAGACACAATTGGACATATAAAGAAAACAATACATACAATAATACTACAAATACTTGATACGACAGTCGCACACTACAGACATACACCCACTGTTTAGGTAGGAGGATTATTGCAGCTTGATTGTAATTGTCCCTGACTGGGATGAGTCACTTGTCAGGGAGAAAGTGTTTATGTTACCCTATTTTGTCAAATAACAGGATTATGGGTCTTTTTCAGTTGGGTCCTCACATGAACTATAATAGCTGAAAGATTTTCTGCGATCAAACTAAGCAGAGTTGGTAACATATCTGTGTGATGTCACTGTCACATCTACTTTTGGCTAGTTATCCGTAGGAATGGGAAAATCCATCAAACAATATAATCCTCCCAGAAATGCAAGGTACAATGCCAGTAACTTTTTCTGTTTTACTGTGATTTTTTTTTCTTTTGGCTTTAATGAGCAGGTGATGGCTTATTCAGTCTAGGCTGAAAAGCTTTCAGAGTCCCTGGGGATGTGAGGAAGACCTTGGTAGGACATGCAACCCTGACACAGACACATCTCTCCGTTGAGTAATCAGTGAATGCTCGGCTCAACTCAGCTCACATTTTCCATGACTTCCCTATAACACTGACACTCTATCTTTTCAGCTCCGGGTCCCAAAAAATAAACACAGGATTTCTTCTCACCACTCCTAACATGGACATTTTTGTCCATGTTAGCACCTTGTTTTGTGTTTCATGCTCTCTGTCTCTGAACAGCTTCTTTTCCTTAATTCATTATTGAAAGAAGCCTCGATGCAACCAGTCTCCGTGATTTTCTAATACTATTAAAGGGAAAATGCAGGATGATATATATTTTTTGGGAGTCAGTACTATCTATGCTACTGTAAACAGGATATGAGTAGGCAGTTGAAAATTTTGGTTTTCCTCAGAATCAAGACTCAAACATACAAACAGGAGGGGTAGGGGTAGAAAGACCAGTTTGTCCACCGGCAATAGCTTCAGCAGACCATAATGCAGTGCAGCTACAGTTTGCATTTTAATGGCCCTGTTGTTGGTCGTGTGTAAACTACAAAACTTCGTCAACTGCTTTTTGTAATGAACAACCCGGCACAACACACCACACTCATTCTGCCATCAGTCTGTCTGCGCACATGCAGGGGTTGATTTCAGAGAGGCTGTGAAGGGATTCCATCCTCCTTGTTAGAAAAATAGATGACAAAAAAAGCATCCCCTTCTGTTAAGGTGTCATCCCTCCTTGACATCCCGTGTGAATTTGGAGAGCTGTATCATTATTAAGGAATATATTACCAAAAACTGTCTGACTATCATCTGTCTGCATGTTTTGTAGCTTTTTTTCGTTTAGTTTTGCCTGCATGCCACTTGCAAATCTAAGTTGGACTAGTTTGAAAACGCAGTCATAGGTGAAAATTACAAAATTATGGGGTGTGGTTATTTGGGCTACTTTTAAAGTTAACAGTGATTGCGGAGTCTTTTTCTGCATGGACTCCTATGTGGAGCAGCTCTTAAATGCCTGGAAAGTGGATAATATAAAGTGTGAGTTGAAACAAGTTTAGTTTATCTGAAAAACAGCCTGTGACATCAAAATGATAAATGAATTGCATTTTCTATTGAGCTTTTCTTATCTACCAACCACTCAAAATGCTTTACAATATCTGCCTCACATTCACCCATTCACACACACGCATTCACACACTGATGGCAGAGGGGTGACAGTTAGGGGTTCAGTGTCTTGCTCAAGGACACTTCAACACACTCACTGGAGGAGCTGGGGATCAAATCAAGAACCCCCTGCCCCAACTGCTTTATTAATCAGCCAACCAATCATGATCGAAGATAGAATTGTGTTATGGTTACAGTGCGTTAACAACAATACTAGCTGTTTCATATCAGCCAAAAAAGCTTCTTGGCAGCTGTTTTTTACTCAAAAAAAAAAGAAAAAAAAAGACAGTGGCAGCTGCAAAAAAAAAAAAAAAGAACACTGTGTGGTACAGAGCTTAGGGCTACCTCTTGCACCACACCGTGCTAAATTTGCACTAATCAAGCACCACTTACATGTATACATGCCAGAGAACCACCTTGTCTGTGGGATGTTGGGGAGATGTAGGAAAGCAGTTACTCAAATAGAAGTAGACAGGGCAGGTTGTGGGAAAGCGGGCGCAGCAAAATGTTATAGCAACGTCACAAAATAACTCATGGAATGTACTGAACGTCACAAATTGGATGATTGTTAACTGGCTGAATGATGTGGTAAATGTGGTGCTCTTTTCATGTGGGGGGTAAGTCATGATCTTGTAAACAGAACCGCTTTGGCTGCGATTCTGTCAGCTAAGTGCAGTAATTCCACGATTATTGAGACATCAATCAGAGCTGCTGACAATATTCTGTGATGAGAATACCATGCTGCTGTTAGACAAACCCCACCGCCACTGCATGCACATACCCATCTCTCTTTTTCCTGTCTCTGCTTGTCAGGGCACAGGAGACGGGCTGTTGCTTCAGTCCACGTTTAATTTCAACAAATAAATAATTTAAAAAATAATTTCAACAATAAACTTCAACAGATATAACTCACTTTTGGCAAGTGCAGTTCAGCGTATTAGAGTGAATATAAATGATCATTTTGATTTCCCACAGTGAATTTACTACCATGTTTGCTGCCAATTCCTGTTGTCAAGGTGAAGATGACAGAGCCTGCAAAAATATAGTACTCATCCTTGTTGTAATTCCCATCAGTGGGCTGATGGGAACAGTCTTTTTTTTCCCAGGCAGCAGCTTTTACTCACCACAAATCTCATATAGCATAAACAGCACTGACCCAGTAGTCCATCAGTCCATAGTGATGGATCAATTTCTGAAATCGCTACCCTGCAGGCCACAATACAGTGTACTCATCAAAAAACCCAGATGAAGCTTCAGTGTGAGGTATACAAACCTGAGCAAGTTAGGTAAAGGCTAAAACTGAACCTGTGCAAACTCAAACTACTGCTGAGCTGCTGTGAAACATGTTCCTGTGGGCAATTATATGTATCCTCACTGCAACCTGAGCTTTGTTTGTTCACTCCGTGCTTCCTCCAAGCTCCTGGAGGAGCTTTCAACTCACAGGTTTAAATAAGAGATAGGCTAAAACGAGGAAACTTGAAATAAAAGAGTTGCGCAGCTTTGTCTGTGCTGGAATTGTTGACAGTCAGTTTGTGTGAGATTTCTCTCCAGCAGTTTGCCATCAGCTCATTACAGAACCTCCTTGCCTCTCACAACAATAGATGTCTTTCCTCCAACTGATCCCTCTTGGAAATTATCATGAAGGAAAGAGGAATGTGATGTAAACAATGAAATAAACTAGAAACACATGTAAAACGCACCAAAATACAAATAAAGAACGCCCCCAGTCATGTGATGTTGCTGACTAAATGCAGTGTACTTGGGGCCAAAATTTTATCCAGTTTACCCCGTTGAGATCAACCCAACTCTTGGTCGCAAACTGGCCATTCTGCCTGTGCAAACATGCCAAATTTCTCTCTTTTGTCTATTATACTGCTGTCTTTAATGCCACCAGCCTCGTTCTAACTTTATGCTGTAAACAGCCTGTTCCTCCTCCCCCCTCTCCTCGCTCCTGGTGTCCCTGACTGACAAAATGCATCTGTCATTCACTAATAACCACTGGGCAAAAGTGTCCTGTCCTGACAAACCTCCTCATGAGCCACACAAGCAATGTTCGATTGACTCCCACAATGTTTGTTTTTTTGTTTTTTTTTTCGGTTGGCAGCTAGCTGGGTAATGTTTCCTTCCCTCTGGGGAAAAGCATCACACCATCACTGAGTGAGCAGTAACTTGCATATGGACAGTTTGACCCAACAAGTTAACATAAATGTGGATGGTGCCCCCTATTTTCTCTCATGGAAAGTCTAATGACATTAATTAATTCTCAAGGCGTGAATTAAGGCTCCATTCCATTTTGGTCTAACAGAGCCAAGGTCCCGCTATTGTTCATGCTGGCTCACTGGAAAGACTCTGCTACGGAGAGATGGAGCAGCATTTTAATTAATCTCATTAGTAACACCTATGAACACTAATGTCAGTGATGCTCATTGAGTCTCACTGTACTGCACAGCAACTGTTTGCACTGACAGGTGCTCATTCTTGCCTTGCACACGCTCCCTTCACAATGGTGGAATTTGTGAATTTAATTTAAGAACCAATTGCTAATATTATACCTCAGTGGAAAGAGAACATTTACAAAAAAACTGTCATGTTGAGGGTGTGCTGCCTCCAAATGGCTTTGCTGTTTTGTTGTATTGCATAATTCATGTCCATATGTACCTAAAGAAGCAATTTCACAATATTAGCTCATATGTGTTCTCCATGAACAGAATATAAATGGGTGGTCTGGATTCACTTGCTGCACGTGATATGGAGACATTAGGATTACCTCCTGAGGTGATCCCCATGGTTGGAGCTGTGGCTGACTGTCCAAGAGAGCACAGGTGGCCAAATGAAATGGCAGTAAACAGTGTCAGTATCCACAACAAAATGCAACAGTGCTCACCAGTCTCATTAGACTGACACTATACTCTCACCTTAAGGATTATTAGGAAGATGATCAACTTTGACTCAAATAACCACTCATTACAACCGAGGTATGTAGCAAAGTATTTGTGAAGCCACAACAGGCACAACCTTGAGGTGGATGGGCTACACCAGCAGAAGACCCCACCGGGTACCACTCATCTCCACTAAAAACAGGAAAATGAGGCTACAATTTGCACAAGCTCACCAAAATTGGACAGTTGAAGACTGGAAAAATGTTGCCTGGTCTGATGAGTCTCGATTTCTGTTGAGACATTCAGATGGTAGAGTCAGAATTTGGTGTAAACAGAATGAGAACATGAATCCATCATGCCTTGTTACCACTGTGCAGGCTGGTGGTGGTGGTGTAATGGTGTGGGGGATGTTTTCTTGGCACACTTTAGGCCCTTAGTACCAATTGGGCATTGTTTAAATGCCACAGCCTACCTGAGCATTGTTTCTGACCATGTCCATCCCTTTATGACCACCATGTACCCATCCT
>OMLB01000487.1:1622-20384 GCA_900302555.1 Myripristis jacobus
TCCCTGATCACAACATTTTGTTTGATATCAGTTTTACATCCTGCAAATCAAAACTCTGATGAAACACTGGTGAAAGTGTGTGTGTGTGTGTGTGTGTGGGCTTGTTTTGCTATACTTGTGAGGACCTATTGTGAGAACCACTGAGAAGCCACTGTTCTTGTGAGGACGTTTGGGATTGTGGGGTTAAAGGACACTGTCAGACCGAAGGAACAAACTTAATTATGAGTTTGGAGGAAAGGGCCAATGTTTTGCAAAGAAACTCTTTCCACTGCGTGACGAGTCTGTTCCACCTGTGTGTGTTCAGGAGACATGAGTTTCATACTAAAATGAAACAACCACTTGCAATAATAAAGACCTCTACAAAATATACTTTTGTGAGTGATCTGTTTCGGAAATACTATAATGACTGTGCTTTGTAGGAGCACCTCAGTACACTAACTACCTGAAGGTGAAGATGCTACATTCCTCGTGTCTTACAACCCCTCAATCAAAGAGCCCTGTTTGGTAAAGCATTTGCCAAATCTATTCCTCTAGAGTCAGGATTGTTCCTAATACTCATTTAGTCCAAGTTTTAAGTTAGGCTCAAGGGTTAGGGCTGTCTTGCGCTGCTGATATGAGATGACTGCAATAGATACACTGTTTAACTTGTTGCAGATTTCATTACACAGTAGCAGGAGTTGGTTGGGCTTGATGTGCTGAGACAGCTCGTACACGACCCTAAGCCTGTCTGCCCTAAGCTAGGGGAGGGACGTCTGACTCTAAAACACAACACAAACCAGAGGTGGTGGAAGGTCAGCCTTGGGGTAGCAACTCCAACCCATAAAAAACACGCATGCTACAGAAACATTGATTAAAAACAAGAAAACGCTGATGATGTGGGCACACTTGTAGCTGACCACATACCACTTGTCAAGGGTAGTGAGGTTCATGCTATCCAAAGACGCCCGGAAGGCACTCATCAGCTGGAAACCCATTAACTCATTTCAGCAAAATATCATGCTACGCATAAGAAAATAAACAATGTCACTCCCCCACCAACAACACAGATGATGCGACCAGCAACCATTTCTACAACCAACTACATCACATACTCCAGACCAAGACAGGAAAGGACATCATGACTTTAATAGGAGACATGGACATGAAGATAGGGGAAACAGCGCGGGAAACAATGGTCATGAAATGACAATGGGAAAGAAAGGGCTAGGTACCATGAATGAAAATGGAGAAAGATCTGCAAAGGTATGTGCAGAGGCTCGGTTGTCCCACAAAAGGACATTCATAAAGCAACACTGAAAATCTGGTTGACTGCATCTGCATCAGAAGTTCAGGCGCTCACTGCTGGAGTGAAAACAGGAGCTGATGCTGGGTCTGACCATCACCTAGCCATAGTCGGGACACAGCTGAAAACGAAATGCATGCATCCCAGAGAGAGAAGACTCAAATTCAATCTACAACAATTTTAAGATATAGGCAAATTGGAGCTATACTAGTTCATGTAACACAATCGGTTTCAAGCACTTACAAGACAAGAAACAGAATCCCCAAGTTCACTGGGGAAGAGGTGGAAAGATCTGAAGACCATAAGGAAGGACACCTGAAGAAGCGGTGAAGAGAAAAAGACAAGAAGCAAACCCTGGCTAAACATACAAGAAAAAGAGTGAGAGAAGGAGAAAAAACTTGATCATCATCAACCTAGGCATGCGATGTTGAGTCCTTCATGAAGGATGCCCATCAGTGGCCTTTGAGGTCCTGACTGGCCTCCTCCTCCGCACAGACTGAACCATGAATCAAGAAACCAACAACAACCGAAGCGGCATACAGTATGCCGAACAGTTAGAGGTCCTAGATTTTGCCAATGATGCAGCACGACTTTTGCACACACTGGCCAACAGATGCTGGACCAATCACACCAACAAGAGAGACCTGCTGCTACACTTGGGCTCAAAGTCAACACATCAAAAGCAAAATTCATGAGAATCAATAAGAACAGTGCACCAATAATCATAGATCACACCCAACTAGAGGAGGAAGGCAGTTTTACATACCTTGGAGTGAATGGAGGAGCGCGCCAAAGCCAGAACGACAAAAAAACTTGCACTTAAAACCAAACTGAATTTTTTAAATTGAAACATCAAATCCATTGTGTTGGAACCTCTTTACCACCAACTTTCATCAACCACTGCCTCTGACACACCAAGCAGGAACCTGCAGAATTTCAAATAAGGAGAAGGAAGTGGAGCTGGGCAGGCCACACGCTCAGAAGACAAAATAAAACAATCACCAAACAGGCCATTAACATGGAACCCACAAGGCCAAAGAAACAGAGGGAGACCGAGAACCATCTGAAGAAGAAGCACAGAAGAAGAGATTAAGGCTGAGAGGCTGTCATGGCACCAACCGGATCCAAAGGCACAAGCCTGAAGAGGATGGAGGGCTTTCGTCCCCACAGGGAATGCAAAAGCTCAAGTAAGTAAGTAAGCAAGGGTTATGGAATGAATGCAGGTCAATATAGTGCCCTTGCAGTTGTCATAATACGAGTGTGTGTGTGTATGTGTGTATGTGTGTGTATGTTTTGACCCCTACCACCCTATCCCTCCCACCAATTGCCCCAGGAGGCCGTAACTGTGTCGACAGGCTTGTTAAACTCTAATTTTAACCGTGATCGTTAACAGTGAGTCCTGAGGAGCCCTGCCAGTGTTTAATGAAGTCTTCATTTGATGTGTAACACCAATGAAACAGCCTAAAGCATGTCTTTAATCAGCCACTTACAGGTTGAAGTGGGCAGACTGATGACGGATGAAAGCACAACTCAGCTTCCCACCTTTCAACCCCTCCTCCCCACCTCTCCGCCATTCTCGTACCGCAAACATGAACAAAAGCACACTTTTATCCACACATACGTTACAAGATCAAACGTGTGTAGTGAAATTCCAGCAGGCAGCGCTTCTCCAGAAATCCAGAGGACTGATTACAACAATATAATCTCCTATTTTTACTTTGAGCGCACGCTGTGGTCAGAGGCTCCAGTTGTCCGGAGCCCAAACGCCGCTGACGGAGAGGCAGCCAACTGTATGCGGCTGTTAATCTCTTTGATGGAAACTGACAAGCAGAGTTTCTTTCCCCCCTGGTGGCAGGGTGGAAATGGTCCAGGCACACAACAGAGCCCTGTTTGACGGGGACTGGCTGTTTGTTTCACCTTCGGATTATAATCAGAGAAGCGATTAGAATAGCTTTCTAAATGCACATGCAGCCAAACATACAGACTCTGACAGACTTATATATTTTATGCTGTGGCGGTTAGATCAGAAGACAACAAATTTCCCCCTTCAATAAAGACCTGATCACATGGATGCACATTAAATATGTAACAGCACTGCAGATTGGACTTCAGCTTACTACCTCTCCTGCTGCCTGCGTCATCCATCTAGTCATATTTTTCTTGGCATTGTTCAATTGTACATACCTGTATTCATAAAGCAGAAAATAATCCATGTCAAAACAACTGGATTTGATTACGCAAGCGATTTCAAAGCCGTAAGAAAATTGTCAGCTGGATTAGTTATAGGGGATAAAAGAGGGATTGATTAATCGTGCATTTGTAAAAAAAAAAAAAAAAAAAAAAAAGACCTCATATACCATCTGAATTTCATGGAGTCCTTCACAAATGTCAGATGAAAAAGAGGTTGCATTGCTTCTGTTTCTTTTTTTAAGTACACAAACACATTTGAACACATCTTGGTAAAAGTTTAATACTTTGATCAAAAGAGTGAGCTATAAAAAAAACCAACAACTTCAAATTGTGTCTTCTTTCATAGGATTATTAAAGTTTGACCTGACATTGGACAGTAATTTGCATCAGCAATGTATGAAATATGTCTCATGAATTGTTCTTCATTCTTCTCACTTTGTTTTACTTTATTATACATCACATTTCTCTTTTCTAAACGTGCAAACGTCTTCCAAGCTGTTGTGTTGCTAATTGAAACATTTGTTTGTGGATGTTGGGTAGCGTTCACACCGTGCTCCGTCTGTTTCGACAGAGTGCACATTCTTCCTCTCTCATCTCACACCCTCCCTCCTTCGTAGTGGTGACGATGTATGTTGAAGGTCAAAGGTCAGGCCGGGCGTAAGTGCAAAGTCTTGTTTAACGCTCGGTGCTGATGTGTACTGGAAACTGCTCTAAAATTCATGTGCGTGAAGCCTTCAAAGCCTCATGTGAAACTGTCACTTGGCTCGCATTATTTGCGCATGGAGCATTGTGACAATGAGATCACGGCTTATCCGCTGCTCGGTTCACTTTTTACTCGGATCAAAATAAGATCACTCAGAGTTGTGGGTCAGTATGCATTGCTCATTAGTCACTTATGGCTTACCTGAGCCCCACATTGGTGGCTCCTCTTCTGCTGGAGGCTCGAAGTGATCCAGAGCCTCGGTCCAGTACAGATTCCACTGGTCAGCGTGTCCGCCAGCATAAAAAAAAAGATACAGAGGTGTTGTCCCCTTTGACCAAGCAACAGAAATCAATCAAAGTAGCTCACGTTACTGTGCAGAGATATATAAAGTAGCGCTCAGATGCTGCACCAGTTGGCTGGAGAGCGGAGAGCGGGGAAAGTTGAGCGCAGGCAGCAACATGCCCACAGTGCAGCCGAGATCAAACAGCGGAAATCTTCTCTCTATTCTCTTTATCTCGCAGAAACCCCCTCCATCTTTCTGCATGTATTCCTCTGCCCCTTCTCTCTCTTTTCACTACCTGGCTCTTTTCAAATGCTTCTGAACCACCTCTGTTTCTCTCAGATTCTCTGTTTTTCCTCTCTCCTCCTTGGTTTTCCAACTCCTGGGAGAGAAGGTAACAAGTGCACAAGATTCCTGAGGCTAATTCTGCTTCTTAGGACAGGGAACCTAATATGTGAGGACAACTGCGAAAGGAGGGCGAAGACAGGGAGAGAGTGTAAGGAAAGGGAGGGGCGGGAGACAGTGGGGACTGACCAACGGATGGTCAGTCAGAGGAAACAAGAAATGGTGTCTGTGTGTGTGTGTGTGTGTGTTTTATGTGTGTTTGTGTGTGTGTGTGTGTCATTGAAACTTGATACATCAAGGAGACGCAGAAAAAGTTGACCTGGGGGGGGGCAAAGAGAAATATGATTGGCAGGTGAAACAGTTGTCTTACAGGCAGATATATGTCTGTCTGCTTGTTTGATCTGGTCATAAATTCACACATAAATGGCTTTTCCGAATAGGCGTCTGTCTCACATAAAAGGGATACAGTGAATGACATATGGCTGTAATAATTCATAAACTAAAAGTTGTTTATTCACACAGCCTTGAAAAAAAAAATGGCTGAATAAAAAACCCCACACTCCATCACTCTGTCATTTTTCCACTCGTGTGTTTCAGCCTCCTTTCATCCACTTGATCAGGTGCTTGACGATAGCAGCAGAGGTAGTCTAAATAGATTGCAGCGCCCAAAATGCCATTGCTTTTTTCAAAGCCATCTCACCGTGCAAAGCATCAAACATCTGGAAAATAAATTACATGTGTGTACAGTAGGCGGACATTTTTCAAACTCCAGATCCACTGCAAGGCGGAAACACCCTCAAGACCTACCAGCTTTTAGTTGGGCCATTCATTATTCTGTGTAATTCTTCCTTCAGCGAAGCCTCCAAACTGATAGCTGGAAATAGCTGCAATGATGAAATTGAGTGAGATCAGTGGATACTTCTTAGATGACGACACAGTGACAAATGCTGATACAATACAAACCTGATACTGTCCGACTCCCGTTTTCTAGCATGTCAATTCCTTGCCACTGCCAGTTTAAGTGTAAATTTAGATCGGATATTATAAATGTGCTTGCAAGTGTCATTTAAGAGAGGTAGGAGAGCGGCGGGTGGAGAAGAGGAGGTGAGGAGTGAGGTGAGATTGACGCATGGTGCAATGTCGAGTAAATGTCAGTCTAATTTTGCTATGCTAAAAACTCTTTGAAGAAGTCAGCTCTCCTTTGCCTTCTTGCACATTACAAGCCACTTGCAGAATATGACTACAAGCGGGTGTAAGTGCGGCCTCTCAAAGACATATTAACAATATATTGGCAGTAGGTTATTAATGTGTGAGGGCTCTTGTAATACCTGCGGAAACCAGATAGGGTATTTGAAAATGTAAGTGTTTAATGCAAGCAGTAAAGCAGTAATGGCACTGGCTTGGCAGTGTCCCATGGTATGAGTTCTGAGGAACAGATGCCTGTTTAAACTCATAGGCCAGTTTAATTCAAGGTAGACACCTCTGCTTTGATATTTATTTATTTATTTATTTATTAGTTAGTTAGTTAGTTAGTTAGTTAGTGCACACACAGGCACATGCATACGCCCACCAAAACCTCCTGGCAACGTGTCACGTAGGGGTTAGGTTAAGGGACAGTGTGGAAGGGCAGCAAAGTGGAGCGGTAAGCACATTTCAGCAGTGGGATAGTGTTACAGGGACACACACTCCTTCATCCCTGCCCCCTCCCTCTCAGGGTTCCTCTCTTCTCTTAAAATTATTCTCTCTCTCTCTCTCTGTCTCTCTCTCTGTCTGTCTGTCTCCCACTCTCTCTCTCTCTCTGGCTCCCTCTATTTCATTCTGTAATAAAAATTTTACAAGAACACTTGCCATCAAGTATGGTATCTTAATGCAGGACATCTCATTTCCCTTTCTCTCTGATCTGTATGTCCCATTTAACTTTTGCTTACTTTATGCACCCATTAAAAAGACATTAAACAGAAAAAAACTCACTCACAGGGAAAAGCCTGAAAGCAAAGCCTCACCAAACAACACAAAATAACAACATAAAAATACAAATAGAGAAAAACGTGATGAAGCTCAAATGACAAAACAAGTGACATGGACGATGGAAGTCAAGGCACAAGGAAAGAAAACAAAACAATAGATCAACAAAAACATGATAAAAATGTGTGCGAGTGAGTGTAGGCGTAAAAAGAAGTATGTGTATGTGTGTGTGTGCATGTGTGGGTGTGACAGAGAGAATGAGTGCTCATGTATCCAAAAGACAGCAGGTGTGCATGCTTGCGTGTGTGTGTGAATGCAAGTTGTATGTACAGTATGTTAGTTCATGTGCTTCTCCATTCTCCTCAGTATGAGGAGCTGTTGGGACCAGGTCTCTCCACTTGCACATTAAACTGCTGCACCAACCAGCATGAAGATGTTGCAAAAAAAAAATCTCTCTCTCATTTACTCAGTATTCTTTTCTCATAGATCTTCACATATTTGATTGTTTTTTACTGTATTTGTTTATTTGGTTTATTTGACAGGGATGTTACACATAGGCTCCGTAAAAGTGGAGATGAAAACATTCAGAAACTCAGTACTCAAAAAATACAGAATGTAACAGTGAATTTTGTATTGTTTTGAATTTTGTATTGTTTTGTTTTACTTTTGCTATGCCTGTCCACAGCCAGTACTATCCGAAATCTTGGTTTTCTTGTTTGTTTATTTCAGTCACATATTATCATTAATTTCAAAAGTTATTTATTTTTCTCAATTTTCTTTTTTCTTTTCTTTTAGCCTTTTTTTCAGGATGATTGAATTTGAGCAGAGAACAATGATCTGTTGTTTTTCACAGCCAGTATGAAGGGATAGGACTTGAAAAGCTTCTGGCTTCTTCCTACCCCTTTTGAACATGAACTATATTATCTCGGTTGACGATCGTTCAGTTTAGCTTTTGTTTGCTCATATTGTTTACATGTCATACTTCTGTTTGTTTATCCCTGTTTTTTTTTTAACATGTTCAATAAAGTATAATAATAATTTTAAAAAATGATTTTTTTTTAAATGTAAAAGACAACACAGTAAAGGTGTGGCAGAGCATACAGTGATACACATCTGCTAAAATAAATGTATATACAGACAACATGCGCCTAATGGGACAATATTAAACCCTCATTTTTGGCTGACTGTGCAGATGCTGGTTTCTAAAACTTAACTGCCTATAAATAAAGTGACATGTTATAGATCCACAAAGGGGAAGCCTCTTTACACTTGCCCTTCACATGGAGGTCAGAGTGCAGGATCAGCGACAGAGGAGCTCCTTTATGGTTGGTGGGGATTCATGAACGCTTCAGGAGGGTGGACCTCGGACACTTTAGCTCCCTTGTAACCTAATTTTAACTTTTCACTTCGATCAGTTTTAGTTTTAACTGTTTTGTGGGCTTGCCTAGCTATGTATGTTTGCATGTATGTACCTGTATGTATACTCTCATGTATTTGTATTTTTATATTTTCATGTTGCAAATTTGTTTTTTTTATGTGAGCATTAGTCATCAAGAGTAAGCATTTGTTATGGAAGTGCATTCTGTGCTGGATGTGGGGCTTTGTCACTGCTTTTCTGGTTGAATGGTGATGTCCAAGCTAAATAAATAAATGAATAAAAACATTTTTACTGTTACTGTTGTCACCTTTATTCTAAGAAAAAAAAATGCATACTTTTTTTTTTGTTAATAGATTTCATCATGCCCCATGTACATCAGATTCATTTGGTTCAGTGCAATCACTGCCATTATCTAGATAATAAATACCTGCAGCCATATCAAATTAAAGTCAAATTTATGAAACAATAATCTTACACGCAAAGTAGAGTTTAATCAAAGTGGGTTGCCAGTTATGTTGTTTTTACAGGACACCTTGTGGCACATCTCACTTTAAGTGCCAGTAACCCTGCAGGACACTGTATGCTGTGCTTTTCAATTTCCATGTCAAGGATAGATGCACCAAGCACCTCCCTCTCCCCTTCTAGCTATTGCACTTCAGTGTTGCCTTTGAAGATTTAATCAGTCAGATTTCCTTGATTAATCCCTTTTTATGTCCTTCCACGGTAAATAATTGCAAGATTTTGATGATAGCTAGCTAGATAGATTGGACTGCATGCAGATTTCTGATGGAGCCGAGTCCCCAGGTACCTTCATTAGCCTGATTATTCTGAACCAAACACTCCCTCAACCAGTTTACATGTAAATAGGTTAATTCTATTCCTACACTATGCTCTCACTCCGCCACCATGCAGTGTCTAACTGCTGAGACCAGTTGTAATTGGTTCAGTTCAAAATCAATAAGCTGTTCGGTTTGGTTTCTAGTATATTTTAATTTAGGGGGAAATTGTGTGATGTTGCTGGCAATTATTATGATATTTGTACACCAAACACACAAAATATTTTTCAGTCTAGATTATTTAACAGATGACTGAATATAAATAATGAAGGGTCCCACTCATAATCTGCAGGAAAGCCACACAGAGAAGGAACCTCTCCTGCACTGTAGCTGCAGATGGCCTCAGTCCCAGTGCACACTGAACAGACTGACTACTACCTCCACCTAGTGGTGAAATGCCTATTTGCTTTTTTTTTTTTCAGTAAAACCCTCACCACTTGATGGCAGTGCAGTTCTACTCTCCTCTCTGTAAAATGTACAAACAAATAGTGCATTTTGTTGATGATAGCTCAATCACTCCTCATAACCTTTAATAGGCTACAGTGTATTATTTCTTCAAACTAATTTGAAACAAAGTGCTGCAAATGTTTTATGGGTTTCTCTGTTTAATACTGAGCACTGTGTGTTGCTGTGTGTGACTCAGTAAACACAATAACTGCATGATAATGTGTGGTTGAGGAGATGAGGAGCTGCAGCCTCACTACCCCTCTTCCCTCAGGATTACTGAGTTAATGCAACGATTCAGACACTGAGCTCTGATCAGCTGCTTAATACTGTTTTATCCCCGGTAACAACCACGCACGCATGTGTGCACATTCACAGACACACACACACGCACGCACACACTCACACTCATTCACCCTTGCATAATTGTATCATGTATTTTGTACTCTATATATCAATGATATTCTGATAATCCTCAAGTGGTAGACAGCTGCCCTCAGCCAAACTTTCACACCTACATAATTGTGAACACACACACACAAACACACACACACACACACACACACACATACACACACACACACACACACACTCACACACACACACACACACACACACACACACACACACACACACACACACACACAAATGCTGTAAATTTTTTATGTGCACCCAATTTACTGCCATAATACCCGCACTGTTGCCAGTGCATTTCTCCAAATCCAGTCAGATGAGTCAATGGTCTATCTACTGTTATTGGCACAAATGTTTTATTGTTAATCAAGGAAATATATGAGTTATGAAGGACAAGCCACCATGCAACAATAGCACACACACAGACAGACAGACAGAAACACAGACAAACACACAAACACACACACACACACACACACACACACACACTCACAAGCTTATACTAATCCTTGTGAAAACAAAGCAATATATTTCTCCCCAGCCAAGGCTAGTCAAGCGTGGGATGTCCATCAGCATGTTTATCAGGATTATGAACATTTTGTCCATAATAAACCCGCTAACATTACCTACAGTAATACTTATCTAACACTCGCTTTTATAAATGGAAAGACGATGTAAACATTGAATAGAAACACACTGGAGGAGGACAAGATGGCCAAGAGGATGATGGCACAACGGGCCGCCATGTTTATTTCAGACTATTCCCACCAATGACCCACGACCCAAGGTGACCTTGTGACCCCCACTAACTGACCTCTCAGTGGGTGGCCTTCACTCGGACACTGTGGAGCACCAACAGACGTAGCACTGTTATCCTCCTCGTTGTCCTCTCCATAGTGTCTTTTTTAGTATTCTGTGCACATTTCTAGCCTAATTCATTTGTCATTTAATTGTTATGAATGTTGTTATGTTTTTTTTTTTTGGGAGGGGGGGTCCTTTTTCAGCTTCTGTCTGTTATTTGCTCATGCATCTGTCTCACTCCCTCCTGACTCTCCATGTCTCCATTGCAGCCTCTCTCCAAAAAGACAGAGGGGGCACGGAGGTCACAGCCAACACACCACACTCCCACAGCCCAATAACCGCTTTTTTAACCCCCTGACACCAACCACTATAAATCCTGATGGAGGTATTGTGCTCACTCATATGCCTATGTGCGTGTGCATTTGCATGTGTGCGTGAGCATAAATGTAAGGGATGTAAAGGTGTATACTTTTTTTTTTTTTTACCTATTTTTGAGAGTGTAAAGTTGTGGTCTGAGTGACTTTCAGGACAGGATTGTGTCATCCCAGCACCAATAAGGAAAGTCTCTGAGCCCTGTGGCCATGCAGCCATGTTAATCATAAATCTTTATCCTGCAATCCTGCCTTGCACATCAACCCTTTCATTAAGAGACGGGCAAAGGATTAGTGCGGCTAAATCATGGGATCCAGAGAGAAAAAAGAGATGAAGCAGTGAGTAAATAGGGAAAAGGATGCTAAGCTGTTCTCTGGGCCACTGTAGCGTCTGTGGCACTGCATGATGGGAAAGATAAAGGATAAAGACAAACCACTGATGAGACCCCCTTTTGCTCTCAATTAAAGAAGAAGGAGTCATTAAGCACTTTAATATTCATGTGAGACACAGAACAACCACATAATCCATTTGACTGTATTTTGAATGTTTTAGTGACACCCATTTTCCAAAACAAAAAAGGAAAAAAGACTACAAAATAATACTTGCATTCAATGCATTATTTGTTGGCATTGTTTTTATTTCTATGGGATATTCCATCCAGGTTCACAAGCTTCACCTGAGAATGAATCTGATTCTTTGCCTTACTTGAGCTTCATTTTGATTTTGCATTTCTTTGTCTATAGATCAACAACTTCCTCTCTGCAGATCTCACTCCCGAAAGAGCGGCTACATCACGCTAGCAAACCTACATCAGGACACGTTTTCAAGTGCAAAACATGAAAGAACAGACAACAAACAAATCTTGACACAAAAGAAACATGAGAAATACTCTATCAATCTAAGTCGCAAACAGAGAGAAGACCTAGACCAGATATATACAAAATTAAAACCAGACACACACCAGCACATCAAAACAGACAAAAGTCCATATATATATTAGATTGAAAAATAAATAAAAGTACATGAAAGTATGTTCAATATCTGTTTGATGTCACCAAAGCTAAATAAGAAGTGCTTAAATGGGAAATACTGTAGCAAATAAACCGTCATGACTGGCTATATGGTCAAAATTGCCAAACCAAGATTTCCCATTAGGACCTGCAAGAGTTTTAAATTATTTGGTTCTCAGTTTTCAAAAATGGTATTGTTCTAAGTCAAGTATTTTATGTTTTTAAGAATGTTCACTGCTAGTCTATTGTAAACAGTGCCACTGCACCACACTGCACATGTAAACAAACCCTTTTTATGTTACAGTGTTTACTAGCAGGCTGTCCACTGAGATGGATTGATCCCTCAGTCTTTCAGGCCAGGCGTCAGACATCAGGGTGTTAATGAAAGACAAACGGGCAGTGATTTCCAGTGGAGTCGTATTGATGGCTGAGGCAGAATCAGCCCTCCTGATCCTCTCTAGTCTCTGTACACTGAGGTTATCTGTCGGGGCGGCACATGGGGCGGGTGGTAGGAGTCGTATGGCACCTCTAAGCGTACGTCATAGCCCGCTGTCTGATACAGGACCTGGCCCTGCGTGGCAGTCTGGTCCATAGAGGATGGTGAGTAGTGGTGTGGTGGTAAGTAGTGGGGGGACGGCTCTTGCTTCGATACCAGGTTACTGCTGATGCTGAGAGGTGGAGTTGGAGGGTCATCATATGGAGGGGTTCCCACTCCACCTCCGTTATACTCATTCGGGGAGTGGTTTTCATAAATTCCCCCTTTCATTGCCCTCAAGTGAAGCAGGTGAGCTGAGTCCAAAGTGCCGTACGGGGGACTCGGTAGGCCTGGGGACGAGTAGCTGAGGGTGCCAACTCCCATACCAACTCCCCCCAAAACAGCAGGAGGTCCCCTGACCCCGTGTCTGTCCTCAGGCCTCACTCCCACACCAGAGGCCTGGCCAAGCTGTAGGCAGCCAGCAACCAGGTTGCTGGTGGGCTGAGAGAGGCCTTTACACAGTGTCTCCATGAAAGCCCTGCTCTCTGTGGACTGGCCCTCCTCCAGGGCCTCGGACAGAGCGCAGATGTAGTTGCGAGCCAGCCGTAACGTCTCAATCTTGGACAGTTTCTGTGTTTTGGAGTGACAGGGCATGATGCTGCGCAGGTTCTCCAGGGCGTCGTTCAGGCCATGCATACGAGAGCGCTCCCTGGCGTTAGCCTTCACACGTCTCGCACGAAAACGCTCCTGCCGGGCCTTGGTCATCCTCTTTCTCTTAGGGCCTCGACGTTTAGGCCCATTTTCATCTTCCTGTCCTTCCTCTTCATCCTCCTCATCTTCCTCCACATCCTCACTCCCCATCTCTCTGCTCTGGTGGTTCAATCCATTTGTTCTGTAGCGGTGTGACGAGAGCGGCATGTCTCCATCAGGTGAGCTCGTGTCACCGTCCATCCACTGCAGAGGGCTGACAACATCTTCACGTTCCCCTTGTCTCATGTAAGGCTTGGCCATCATAGCACTCTGTAAACAACAGAAAATCTCTGTCAAACATTTACACTGATGAAGTAAGTATATTTTATTTCACACAGGCAAAATTGAGCCTACAGTTTCACTAAACAGATATATTCCACTTTCCACTTTAGTGATATTCCATTTCTGTTTTAATTTATGATTTTTTTTGTTGGTGACATCTTCACTGATGCCATATGCCTCACTATAGGCCAACCTGGTCTGACAATGTGGTGTAATCCCTCGTGGCTAAGAGACACAGTCTTGGTGAGGAGTAACTTTTTATATTACATTCCTATTCTCTACTCCAAACCAACCAAATACCAGTTTCACACCTTCCACTTGAGACAACTAATCAATAAAATTACATGTGTTTAGTTGTAACAAAAACGCTTCAGGTCCTCCGTGGAACACGGTTGCTCTAATCTAATGACATTTACCCATATTGTGTGGCAAACTCCAATGGTCATGTCACATCATGTCATGGTTGCCAGTAGTCTACGTGTCTAATTCAGGTAACCAAATACAGATCCGCTTCTTTTCCCTGATTTTCACATGAGAGAATATTTCTGATTTTTAATTATGAAGCCTGTGATTCTGAGGTTTTATTACCACAGTAGTCAGACTCTGTTGGAGTCTGATCTATGAGCTTTTGGAGAAGTGTTCAAAGTGGCCCTGACTGTTTCAGCACCGGACAGCTCCCTGCCTCCTGCCGCGCGGCGCCCTGGCGCCACAGGTGACGGTGCGGGCTCGTCAGGCTGAAGCAACGGGGAAGATCCACTGATGATTTTTCAATTCTATGACTTTTCAAAAATAAATCCCGTGTTATTATATCCTTTCCTTCGCCTGCGTCCCTCTCCGCTGCGCAGAGTTAGCAGTGGACTAATCCCAGGAACTTCTCAACCACGACTTCAATCTGGGGCATTGCAGGATTTGCTTGGTGGATGAAGCGGCGACCATGGGATTAACTCAAGGATCGACATCTCCAGATCAGTGACAGAGAACTCAAATTGAATTGGAATAGAAGCCTGGCATTTCAAAATTTAGAAATAATATGTCCATCCAATTGCGTCTTTGAACAGCAATTTACTAAATGCCAAACCAGGCATATTAGGCTAAGCCTATTTCCCACATTTTTCATTAGATATAGTAATTGCCTAAAGACTTCATGTGCAAATGGATAACGAAATAAAACTGTTGAGGTCCACTATGTGACGATCAAGCAAAAATTGGCTAGGCTATGCATAATGAATAATTAAAAAAAAAAAAAAAGCATCGTTTCATTTGGAGATTCTATGGCCTACTCGGAAAAGTTATCTACAATGGAAAAGAAAATGTATAGACAGTAACTGTTGTCTTTTCCGGCCCGGCGAGCCGTCAAAGGTAGTACTAGAGAGTCTGGCCTGTATTTTCTACTGATATGGTCAGAAAAAACTAAAATGAGCTCGAACAATAACTTCTGCTGATTTGAAATTATTTTAATTAGGCTACTTGAAAGATGTCTGGATACATACCCGTATCTGGTGTGTCGCAAAACCTCCTATGAGTTGATGATGGTTTGGAAGAATTTGTATTCTTTTCTCAACTGATTATTTTTTGTCCATCAAACAGCCAGGAACTTTAATGCAGTCTCTATGCCTGTCTTTGCAGAGCTGTCAGAGTGTCCCAGATACTCTCTGCGGGTCACTCTGCGGGGGCTCTTGGTTTTAACCTCCATGGCTCCTCCTCCCTTTTGCATCAATTCATACTATGTGCTTAAGCTTGCGCGTGGCCAGCCCGTGACCCGAGCCCGGGAGCTCCTCTCTGTCTCATTGCGCGCGTGCGTGCGTGCGTGTGTGTGTGTGGGGAGGGAGCGGGAGTGAGGGAGCGGGTGGGGTTTGGATGTGGGGGGGTTGGGTGCGCAGGGGCTCAGGGAGATGTGCAAAAGCTCACTTTGGACTGAAACACGCCAGACAAGCCGAAGAGGCCTCGGCCTTTGTTGCCTTGGAGGGCGGCCGCCAAATCCGCACTTTTTTGCATTGAGCGGTGGGGAGACGCACTCAGTCGGGTGAGCTTAAGTGTATGTGACAGCTTGAAGTTGCATGTGAGCAGGTGTTTGCGCCATTCCCTCTTCCAGCCATCCATCCCTGCGCACTGCGCACACAGACCATTGGACATGCGCTCGTTGCGCCGGAGAGAGAAGACACAGGAGGGACCGTCGCGTGCGGAAATGCAGTTTCAGCACGAGACTTGGGTCAAAAGATGGGCCGTCATCCCCTTAAAATTCGGGCATAAACGCATAACACATTCTTGACTGATGTGGTGGGAAATCTTTGCCCATCTTCCACTAAAGTAGTTATTTTCATTTTTTGTATTACAAAAGCATGAAATCATAAAATTTTTAGAGCATAAGTAGTTTGTTCTAATACAGATATAATTTCCTTTTTGGCTATCTATGCAGTCGCTAATGATGTCTGCTGACAGTTTTTGCTTTCCTTTCGGTTGTGCATATAAAGGAAGATTATCTTCTCGTCTGTGTGTAAACGCTGTCATACAGCTGAAAGCGAAGAACTAGACCCCTTCAAATGATAATATAAAAAGAGCCTTGCTCTCTGGGGGACTTGCTGGTACACAGCCCAGCATTTGAGGAAATTTGGTAAAGAAAACTATGTCACGAAAGAACTTACGTTAAATTTCAGATTAACCTTTTAATGCCAGGGATCTGAAATTATTATATTTAATCCGACTGTTGAACCAAACTCATTGAATCTTACAAACATTCTTGTTTTCTATCCAGTATTGCAGCAATAGCTAACCCACCAAGTCACATTATGAAATGCCCAGCATTGCCTATGGCTATCTAGCCCTGCCTTTCATATTATAACCCATTTATTGCTTGAAAACAAATCTTTCTGAGGGCTCTGCCCTGTTTAAGAAATAAATTAAAATGGACGATTAGTGATAACTTCAGGTCAGCCCAGTACTACTCAAATGCTCTTGAGAGGTGAGGAGAAACCTTATTAGTGTGATTCAAAAAGTACCAAAGACTGCAGGAATGTTCATTCACCCTAACGTTATCATCAGCTGTCTCATCTGTCTTGTTTATCATCGTATCAGGTGAAACTGTATGCCACAAATGAACCGCCACAGACATAGAAATAGATGTTATTGAGGTTCTTCAAAGCTCATCACCACTAAGAAAGATTGAGACAAACAAGATCCATCATTTCATGAGGAACAGATTATTGTATGCTCTAATAAGGCAGGATTGAGGTAGGATTATACATTTGGATGTAGGGTAACCCCCGCACCCAAAGGATGTACTTCTCATTCCCTGCTCCCTCCACTTCTTGTCCCTCTGGGTCTCTGCTTTCCTATTCCACACCTGCAGCCCGAAATGGGAATAGCAGCGCCGGGCCTCATGCATCCCCAGAGTGGAAATAGCTTGGGAATATCATAGCTGAGGCCTCCTTTCCTCATCACCAGTTTTGTGAAACAACAGTTCTCAGAGTAAATTTCATTACACAGTTTTGTTTCACATTTTGTGTTTCACTCAAAGATGCTAAATACCCCTTAACCGTGATAAACAGACATGGAAGGATGACGTCAAGATGAACAGCTTGTTTTTGTACCTCTTTTGTAATTTGACCTCATTAGAAAGTCTTATCTTCATGTTCCACAAGTTGTGCTGAATATGGCATATGTATACCATAATGTCCGCATGTCCCTTGGTGTTGGCCTCACACTATGTTGCCCTGTTACAGATGGTCTTCATGCTATCTCGCATCTCAAATGTATGTGGCTCAGATGCTCATTTATTCTCCACTGGCTACTCACCTGACTCTGCATCTTCACATGGCTTCACACTGTGACACCTAAGGGATGCTCCCACACTTCATGTAGGTATGTTTAGATGGGTTTTTTTTTTAGATGAGAACTTATTTATTACAGTGAAAAATGAGGAACAGATGAATCTTCACTCCACTCCAGCGTGCACACAAACATGACCTTTTCCTGAATCCCTAGCGTTTCTGTATGTGACAGTGGGGGAAATTGGGCTTTGTCCATCTGTCATACTGGAAGTCCTAGGAGAGATGCCAATACCACAGCATGAGGAAGAGTGTGTGTGTGTGTGTGTGTGTGTGTATCTGTGTGTTTGTGTGTGTGTGTGTGTGTGTGTGTGTGTGTGTGTGTGTGTGTGTGTGTGTGTTTGTGTGTGTGTGTGTGTGTGTGTGTGTGTGTGTGTGTGTGTGTGTGTGTGTGTGTATGCTGAATTAATACACTGTGTAACTGTGCGTAGCATCACTGTTCAATAGGCCTATGTTTTTTTATACAGCACTGTACAGTTGATGCTTACCATTTGCAGTGTGTGTGTGTGTGTGTATGTGCATGTTTGTGCATGAATGTGTGCGACTATGCATATGTGTGTGTTTGTGTTTGGGGAGAAATGGTTAGAGTTCCTATGCACCAATTAGTTGTTAGTTTTTCTTCATCCAATATCAGACGTCTTGGGTAAATATTGCACACATTGGAGTAATAATGCAACAAGGTCACCTCACCCCAGCAGACCCATAATGTATCAATCACTCTGCATATTCTCTGTATCCTCTTCAATATATATGCTCTCCCTAATAGCAATGACAATGGGCTCATCAGATTGTCCGAAAAGCGCACAAAAACCAAAACTGAGCTACAGAGAATGAACGTTACTCTGTGTTTCATGGTCCCCCGTCAACTTTAGAAATGGCCGGCATCTAAGCCAAACTTGAACCTCCCTCCAGCCCAGCCCCGACCCTGGGGAGACAGGGTTGATGTTGACCATGTGTCCTTCTACTAACCATCTCATTGATGGACCCCTCCACGGGCTAGAACAGACACCCCCCTCTGCCTCAACCCTCAAACCCCCTTAACCCTTCCTAAACCCTCTGTTGGCCCCCTGTTGTGCGTGCTCATTGGCTGACCGCCTTCAGGCGTCCCTTTTCCACGGGTCCATTGTCTGGCCCTATAAGCAGCTTTGTTTCTGCATGTGCAGCTGGGCTAGCCCGTGCAGCCATTAGCCACAACACGCTAAAGGGAGAGCGGGATAATATAATTACAAAACAAAAGTCAGGTGGCTCGCAGGATCTGCCAGGAGAAGCCCATGTGGGAGAGATGCGAGGACACGCTGGCGGGTGGCCAGCTATAATTCGATTATGAAGTTGTGTGAGCGACAAAAGAAACAATTGAATCTTTTTCTTTCATTTGCCCCTCTGTGATTTAATTTGATTCCATTTGGGTTTT
>OMLB01000487.1:23101-44041 GCA_900302555.1 Myripristis jacobus
TCCTTTTTTTTTTTTTTTTTTTACCACAGCTTGTAATACATCAAGGGGAAAGGTGCAGTGTAGCTAAGTGCAGTAGTTACACTGCTAGAGAAAAGCAATATGAGGTACTTTGTAGAGCTGCCAGACTGAAGCCTTTTAGCTTTAATACTTTATGCAGCACAACAGTGACACCTGTTGGTTACATACTCAGAGGAGAGCAAGCCTGTTTGGACCGCACGCTCAGAGACAGACATTCACCGAACTGGGCAGTGACAATTAAACAACCAAATATTGGATGAAAGGTTATCCTATAATTAATATAATTTCTGATTACTTATATTCTCATAGATTATCGATTGAGAATTTGTGCTTTGGCTCCACAGCATTACTCGGGGCTCATTACTATTTTTCACTATCCACCATGTGAATGTCACCAGGTGTCAAAGGTAGGACAGGTAACTCAAACAGATGGAGGCCAGCTGATTAGCAGTGATGCGGCATGTGACTCGGTGACACATGTTTTGTCATGTTCTCACAGAGGTCTGCATAGTCGTTGCAGCAGTTGTTGTGTTGGGAGCACTTGGAGTTGCAGTGGCACTTGTTGTCAGGATTGTATTTCTCATCACATCGGCCCTTACAGGATGTGGATCCTTCTGAAAATATGGAATAAGGAAAATAAAAACACCTCTGTCATTTGAGACACATTAGTAACTGAACACATGTTTCAAGTCTATAAAGTCGTATTGCAGAATGGGCAGTGTATGTGTTTATGTTAAGTTACCTAAAAAAAAAGAGCCCTCTGTAGTCACTCACCTTTACAAAACTGAGCGTAGTCTGAGCAGCAGTCCTTGAAGCGCTCGCAGGACGGGTTACACTGACAGGAGTAGTTGTTGTCTGTTCCATAACCACAGCGACCCTGGCAGGAGTCTAGACTGTCTGGGAGACAACAGACGACAGACTGATACAGAGCAATACAGGCAGAAAAGGAATATCTCATTTTGAATATTTTATATATCTTATATATGGGTGTGCACGAATCTGTAACATAGTGTAAGGTGACAATAGAGAAAATGAAAGAAATATGAAAGTAGTAAAGACATAATTTGTCTGCAATGGAGTCAAAGAGATAAAATGTCTTACTGCTGTATCCCTGGCAGAACAGGGTCCCCCAAAGTGCAAAAACAACCACTAACTTCATCGTGGCTCAGCGGCGGCCTGGGAATAATGTGCACTCACTGGAATGAAGGTGTCCCTTATATAACACGTTTAACCTGGCCAATCCAACTGCAACTCTGACATTAGGCCAGCCCCTAGAGGCAAAATGTCACTCAGTTCTTTGTGATAATAGAATTTGTGATGAAACACTCTGAAATGTGCTATTTAATTCTGACTTTTTGGTTTTTATAAAATATTGACAGCGGTAAAGCACAGTAGTGAATACCACTGCATAAATGGAATACGATATGTTAAAAGGAAAAGGCCATCCAGGATGTGATTCGAGTAAAGTCCCTCTGAAAGACATTTAAGAGTCGGTGCAAGTTAAATGTGATGTAAGGAGACCCGTGACATCCATACACAAAAAGGATTTTTGAATATACAAGGAATGAATAGGGGTTGTAGGAGTTGATAAAGAATCTCTCTTTCTCCCTCTGTGTGTGTGTATGTGTGTGTGTGTGTGTGTGTGTGTGTGTGTGAAACTGCACACCTGTTCAACAACTACATCGTAGTTGAATATACTGAAATAAAACCTTATCAGTTTTGAGCTGTGATAACAACTGCATTCTCACATTTTCACAATATGTGTTGTTGTTTTGTATTTTTTGTATATTTTTGAATTTCGAGCACACGTTCAGAAGTCATACTTGTGACAAACAAAATAAAGTAATAATGCACCTCACAGCCTATTGCATTTGAAAGCTACAAAGTCTAGTACAAAGAGGCTCTTTAAAATACTGTTTATTGCCTTTGAAGAGTTTCTTATTTCTCCTGCCAGAGCACCCAGCTGCTCGGTTTCACAGGGTTTTTGCAAGGTAGCTCACCCAGAATAACTTACCTGCTTCAGAGACCTGGATCATGCCGAGGGCACATGCTCCCCGTGGGACGTCCCGCTCACAGGCACATGCCAAATAACTGGGAAGGATGCAGTGGCCTTGTGCAGTTGCATTATGTCATGTTTAAGGTATCTATAGGGCTTATGGTTAAAAAGTAAAACATTATCAGCACGGGTGTTTAAACAGGAATAGGCATTCTTGACTGTGCTGAAATACATTATGCTCTCCATTTCTATGTAATAAAAGAAAACTTTGCACTAATACAAGAAACATATGGTTGTGGTCTTTTCTTTGTGATTATTGTGTTTCTGTCCCTTACAGCAGTATCTTCAGCTTCCTGGAAGTAACAGAATTCATTTCCTATTATTATGATAATGTTGACTGCACCATTCTTTAGTTAAGTCAAGTGAAATTTAATTTATATGTAACACAATATGTATCAAGGAAACCTAAAGTGCTTTGCAAAAATAAAGTAAATTAAGACATAATTTAACAAGTACACAATTATATAAACAAATATGCACATAAACACAAATACAATACAGAGTGCTAAATAAAAAGGTTTTGGTCTGGCTGTTAAATATAGGAACGGTGGAGGCGTGTCGCAGGGCCACAGGGAGGCTGTCACAGTGCAGAGGAGCACATCAGCAGTATATTTTGGCACCAGGTGAGTCATTTGTAGAAACATCGTAAGGTGGTGGAATGAAGACTTAGTGATGCTAAGAATATGAAAAACAAAGGTCAAATCAGGATCTAAGGTTACACCCAGTTTCCAGGTCTATGTACTAAACATCTAGAGGTTTATATCCTTTCAAATTGGTTATTCTTTGCCTCATGCTGGACCATTTTGTAAGTCTAAGAATATATATATTTTCTGTAGGTTCATGTAGCCATAAATGATAGTGGCAAGGTTATCTTTCCTTATTTTTTCATTGTCACAAATGCTGCACTGAACCGTTTTGGCCCTGAATAATAACATACATCAACTTTAAAACTGAGTGGTGAGAGGTAGAGCGTGTAATAGTTGTAAAGATTGAGGTTTATAAGTGCAGTTTGCGTGTTGGCTTCACAGATGCAATAATACTCCCTTACTCCAGGTGGCGCGACGCAAATAACACGCTTACATTTTTTTTTATGTCCCTATTGACTTGCCATACACAGCGTGACTGTCAATGACATCCCGACTAGGGCTTTCATAAGTGAGGTAGCCCTGCTTTCAGAAAGGATTTAGGATGTCGTTAAGCTTCTTTTTCAGAGCAATTAGGACAGAAGTCTCAAAGGTGGGTAAATTAATCTTACACTGAGTTGTATCTTTGTTATTTCACCATGACTCTCAGCCGCCGTGAGCTCATTTGTTTTAGTTGGTGTCTTAAGCATCAAGGTTTCATAGCCACTGTGCTGATACCAAGATGTTGGCTATCTGAACAACCACTCCAGTATACCGGTTCTTCTGCAGTTTAAATGTGTTTAGTCACCTTGACTAATGTCTAGTAGTTACTGAGAAGCTTAATCAAATGTGTTGCTTGGACACAGCATTTGGTGGAGAGGAGAATCTCAGCACCAGTCGTTTGAATTAATAGCTGTAACATTTTGTCACCTCAGGTCAGTGTTGGCCAGCATGTTCAGTCCTTACACACAAGCTGCCAGCTCCTGGCTGCTGATAAAGCCCTCCTGATGAAACTACGGAAAAGCACCGGCTACACCTTCACTAACTGCAAGAAAGCCCTGGAGAAGTTTGACAATGACATAAAACAGGTATCCTGCCCTCCGTCTTTGCACACAATCACATGAAAGTATCAGGACTGATACTGAAAGACAGCTATAGTACAGATGTGTGTGCAGAGTTTTATTTGTGGTTCGCGGTGGGGCTACTCTGTGATTGATGTAATCTGGTTTTCCAAACTCTCAGGCAGAGTCCTGGCTGCATGAGCAGGCCCAGAAGGAGGGCTGGAGCAAAGCAAACAAGCTCGAGGGCCGGAAGGCTAAAGAGGGTCTGATCGGCCTGTTTATTGGAGATAAAGCTGCAGTTATGGTGGAGGTAAGCCCTGTGATCATGGCTGCCACTCTG
The DNA here is from genome assembly GCA_900302555.1 of Myripristis jacobus. NCBI lineage: Eukaryota > Metazoa > Chordata > Actinopteri > Holocentriformes > Holocentridae > Myripristis > Myripristis jacobus. The sequence continues at coordinate 27,200 of OMLB01000487.1, forward strand.
CAGTGATATTGATATTCATTTCAGTGCATGTCTTCTATTTGTTGGGATGTTTTAAACTGGGCTCGTAGATGGCGTTCAGCAGTGCCTCCTGTCTGTTGTCCTGTCTGTGATGCAGGTTAACTGTGAGACAGACTTTGTTGCCCGTAACGAGAAGTTCCACCAGCTGGTGAAGGATGTGGCGTTTGCCACCCTGGCTCACAACCAAGATAAAATCAAAGGCCAGACAGGATATATGAAGGTAAGGACTGAACACCCAGCACAAGGCTTTCACTGAGGGCTGATGCTGCGTCCCAGTCAGTCAGAAATTAACAGTTGATAGGTTGTACTTATGTGTTCAAACAGTCCAACTCAGAAAAATCAGGGTAGAAACTTGGATGTTTTTGAGATTTATCTTGTCCCACATCAATACTGTTCCTCAAGTAAACAACTAATGGTACATCATTGGTATTTTGCAACATTAGCAAGCTAGATAGATTATAGAATGCACTTGTAAGTGCAACTTGACATGTCATGTTTGTATTTTTGACCATTTACCACACAGGTGTTATGACACTTAAGGTCAAGTAGAGCTGAAAATTTAAATGTGTCTTCAGAATTACAAATTATTTGTTATAAGTAACTGTTTGCACTGTTGGAAATTTGTACTGCTTTTTTGAACTGATGTCATAGATGCATCTCAGAAAACTGCCTTTCTTTAGAAGGAAGTTGCAATTTCTGATTTTTTTTTTTTTTTGGCATCTACTGAATGCAGCACACCTCTAGAAGTTAATGCTGACATACAAGGACAAAAAATGTTTGCATCATGCCATTGGCTGCTCTAATGTGCTGAATGTTGTCTGGTGTCAGAGTTTGCTTACAGGTGATGAATTATCTAAACTCCGTGTTGCTGAAGGAGCTTCACTGGCTGACCATGTGGCCCTCACAATAGGTCAGTGAACTTTTTTTTTTTTTTTTTTTTTTTTAAAACACTGCTGTCGACTGCACACTCAAAGGCGAAAGCATGCTCCAACTACTGAACCATTAAGGCGCCTTAAACATCTCTTTTAAATACCGTAGCACCCACATTATGATGAGACCTGCTTACATCCAGTTTTTGGATTATCTGTTGGCAATGTTTTATTTTAACCTTCATGAGCAGTTTGCAAGTGGACCACACAAGCATTTTGAGGCTGCATTCAAGTCATATCAGATGTTCTGCAAATATGAAGTGCCAAATGGGAATGCAGGATTATATGTAGGATTGAGATTGTGTATGGATGATTATTATTGCTATGAGTACTCAACATCAATATGAATGCACAATTTCCATCATGTACTATCATTTCTCCTGTCTCTCTCAGGTCGTCTGGGTGAGAACATGGCGGTGAAGCGGGCGGTGACAGTGGGTGTTCCTGCTGAGTGGCACATTGGCTCATATGTACATGGCGGTGTGGCTGGCCAGACCGACGTGCTCATGGGGCGGTATGGTGCCCTGGTGATATTCCAGGGTGGAAAGGAGGGAGCTCAAGAGGTTTTAGGACGCAAGCTGGGACAACACATTGTGGGAGAGGCGCCTCTGTCCCTGGGCAACATGGATGACCTGCCCTGCGGTGAGAGTGAGACACGCTTGCTGCCCCAGACCTTCCTGCCAGACCCCAGCAGGACGGTGGCACAGTTCCTCAGGGGACAAGAGGCCCGAGTGCTGGACTTTGTCCGATTTCAGTGTGGCGAGACAGTCAGTGAAGGAGCAGAATGAAAAGAAGGAAACTGTTTATCTGAAAGTGTTTCATCACGTGTCTGTATTTCCGAGGAGGATGAAGCTGTTCAATCTAAATCATACTCACGGCCATGATGAATTTGTGAGCTGAGTATGTACTAGGCCTGCCAACACACTCATGCTGTGTGATGAAATGAACTTCCCAACAATAAAATTTTGCTCAGCTGTGACTCTCAGTCTGACTAGCTGTATCAAACTGTATGGATCACTGACTTTTCTAAATCATTTGAAATTCACTTGTGTTATTTTAAAAGACAAATGTGTTTCTTGCTAAATCAAAGCTTTATGTTTTGTGTGTTAGAACATGAACAGAATATGATACCTGCTATTTGTTTTAAAGGAAGCTTTCTATATCGTTTAGTAGGAATTTATGTTCATTGTTAACATTTCTAAGGTGCAACTTAAACCCCAGTTTTACAGTTTTTAAAAGCAAAGCATTTTGACAAATAGAACTCGCTCAGAAAAGCACTGCTGTTATATAATAACCTCGTATCTCCATATAGCCAATATCATAGGCACTAAAAAAAAAAAAAAAAATCAGACTACTTTTTAGCTTGGTGTGGTTGAAAACCACCACTTGGGCCAGATGAGTGAAGGTCCTCCTCCACACTTTCACTTCCTCAATAACTATGTAGAATAATGAAATCCAAATCTGATGCAGTGGAGCGGTTTATTATATCACAGAGTACAATAAACCGAGCTGGTCCAGGGAGCAGCTGATTCAAAATCTGTATTTCTCCTGCTTTTATACCTCTCATTAACTCCTAACTATTGTGGGGCCAAGATCAAGATCCCCCCTGCCAGTTTCATTTTTACTGTCAATACAGTCTTCTCACAGTAAAATCGACACCATTAAAACTTCTTAATTAACATTTGACTTATATTGTGGTGCCTCAGATTTGCGCCCCCTACTACAGAAAATAATGATGCATATACAATTTAAAGTGATGAGTAGTGTCTGAATAACCTCATACTTTAGTAAAACAATTTCCCACACTGCTCGCCATGTATTGTCGAGTTTATCCATGGCTTTTTAAAGAATTAAGTCGCTCTCCTGCCTCTCTGGGGGAACATGATGGGATCAAGTAACAAAACTGGACCCGGGAGGTTTTCACGTAACGGCTACGAAACGTAATTTACGTGGAAACGAACTATTTGATTGGCTCTTGCAGTATGGTTGATGGTTACGTCACCACCGAGGTGCTGCTAGCTTTCCTGTCAGAGGCCAGCCCGAGCAGAGGTGTCCCCGTCTCTCCACACGACCAAACGCAGACATGGTAAGGAAAGATTTAGCTCTGGTTTGTTGCACTATGGTCGCAAAACGATTCATTGTAAATTACAATACCTAATTCGTAGATTTGGTTAAAATGTATTTGAACAAGCCGCTGAGCTAAACTCGGCCCTCCTTCCGCCGCTAACGTTAGCTGTAACGTTAATCTATCACACATAATCCTCACTCGCTCAACATTAATGATGGTTAGCTAAGGATTAACGGTTGCGTAGTTGGGAGAATTACACCAGTAACAATGTGTTGCTTTGTTCCCCCTTCCTCTTTCATCTTCTCCCCCCGACGTAAACACTATCGTGAACCAGTCTGACTTCACGGAGGACCAGATCATCGGTGAGTAGTTCAGATACCATTAGCTGTGTTTGAGTGTGGCTCGTCTCCGCGATTGATTAGCTCTGTTGGCAATGATCAGGTCCAGTTTGTCTTAATCACAGTGTCGAAAAGTATTTTGATAAAGAGGTAGACATTAGTTTTAAAGTAGCGGTATAGCCGGGAAGCTGTGACTGTGGTTTCTGCAGGGCAGTGCTAGCCGCTCAGCTGGTGAAAGAGCTAAAAAAAAAAAAAAAAATAGTCCCTACCGCCAGGATAATGGTACCTGTGTAGCTTAACCACTCGTCACGACTCACCGGGGTGTTGTCTACACCACCGCCGACATTAACTTTATATTGTAACAGCTGGGTTTTGGTGAGCAAGTCGTCTCGAAAAGCCATTTTGAAGCAGATTGTGAAGGAAACTAGTGGCACAAAGCGTTGCTAATGGGATTTTTCTCAGCTAAGCTATTTGCGTAAGGCACTGAACAGCAGCAGATAACCTGTATTGATTTTTTTTTTTTAGGGTGCCAGCTGTTTTGTACGACGTTGTTTTGTTTTAACATGACAGCGGTCTTTCTTGGAGTGATGGGAGGAAACTGTACGCATGTTTGTTTAAAAGTGGGTGGTTGCAGTAGCGAGGCGCTTGCTCTCTATACCATATATGGGAAAATGACCGGCTTGCTGTAGCTGTCGGCCCGGCGCTATGTGACGAGCCGCATTCCTGCGACCAGACGCTAGTAGCGTAACTGGGTCCAGTAATGGGCAACTCAAACACACTGATCGAGTTATTATAATAACCAAATGAATGATCATGTAGATTTTTTTTGTAGATCTGGTGGAGACTTTGCTCTGAATGCCACGTGCTCCCTAGGCTCATTTCCAAATTCATTTAAAAATGTGTTGCACTTGAACATTGGCTCTTATTTAGGTGTACTGGGTGCAATGCATGGACAGTTGTTATGTAAGTGCAGCTGCATTTTTATATTTTTGGAGGGAGCAAAAAGTTCACGGCATAATTCCACACTATTTAACTGTTAATTCAACTATTTAACTGTGCAGTAATTTAAACCTGTAGGACTTCACAATAATTCAACAGTGCAATACCCCTAACCCTAACTGGTGTGAATAGGTATACTTTTCTTATTTCTATATTTATAGTTGTAATTTTTTTTTAGGATTAATGCACATTTATACATAATGCGCACACACAACAAATTTCTAATGCACATATTTTTCTATTTCTTATTTCTTTTCAATTTCTTATAATTTCACTTGTGCCTATAATATATGCTTTCCTTTTGAGAGTTTGAGCAACTGCAACTGACCCAGTTCCCCCTAAAATAAAGTATATTTGATTCTGATGATGAATTCCCATTACATTTATGTTTTTCTGCTTGTTGAGGTGTCACTGCAGCTAAACAAATGCAAAGAAGATGCTATTTTTTTTTTTTTTGTATGTGTCTTCAAGCTTTCTGTGGAAAGCTGACAGTGATTCTGTCCTCATGTATCTGAGTATCTGAGGTCCTCCTCTTGTGTGTCTCCCATCAGAGTTCAAGGAGGCTTTCCTATTGTTTGACCGGACGGGTGACGGGAAAATCTGTTACAGCCAATGTGGCGATGTCATGCGGGCCCTTGGCCAGAACCCTGTCAACGCCGAGGTGCTCAAGGTCCTGGGGAACCCCAAATTAGAAGGTGAGTCCCTTGGCAAGTTGGTCGAACTCCTTCACCATATGAATTCAGTCAAAAACATTAAGATTGGGTGTCTCCAGTGTCCAGTTAGTCATGCTCACCCCAGCCTCAGGGAATAGCATTCCCGATGTTTGGCCTCTTATGTTAAGCACAGAGTCAATTGGATGCAAATACAAGCATGCCAAGCATTTCCCTTATCAGTGATGATAACCCTTTAGGACCCTGTGAATTCATTCCCCAAACAAGTCCTGTCCTGTTCTTACTTGTTAATCAGTGAAGGAGATCATCCCTCTGAATTGTGGACCTAATGGGGACAGTAAGTATGTAAGGGCATGAGAAGACTAAGCTGTTTGTATCTGCATCTGCACGCCCAACGAAATTATTTTTAATTTGTGTGTGTGTAAGACAAGTCATCTAACAGTTAGATCTTCATTCAGCTGATGTCTCTGTGTGAAACAAGCCCTGTCGTGTCATGAAAGAGCCAGTACAATTCACATTTTATACCGATAGTATTAATTGCGAATAGGAATAGTGAGGTGTTATTGCTTGAACCACAGAGTCAAAAATATTTCCAACAGGACCAGTAAGGGCTTCTCAGCCAGAGAAATAAACTTGATTTGGGATCATATTGTCAGTCTGAATCTTTTTTTTACCCCATGAATGCTCTTGAGATAATCAGATTAGCTATTCCAGGTAAACAAGCAGAGCTTGTTTACCTGATCTGTCCAAAAGTCTGTCCATCAGCAGAGCAAAGCAACAGGCCTGCTGGTAAGAAAAATTTCAACTGCACAAATTGCTTTCACCAGTGTGAATTCAATGAAATAATTAGATTGTAGCAAACAAAGATGCACAAACAGGCTGTGTACGTGAGGGAATCAGTTGCCCCTCTCTGTGTGAGTCTGGGTCTGTTCAGCATAAATCCTGGACCAGTTTCATCTGAGCTCAGACGAGAAAAACACATCAACTTAATTTTATATGGACTATGGTCTCTGAGCAGCCTAAAGGACTAATGGGGAAAATCAATTTAATAAGATTTTCAACAAATATTTATGTAAAACAAATGAGTTATTTTCGAGGCTGACTTTTAGATTCAGGACCATACCTTGTAAAGGGCAGGATGTGTGAAGGCAGTTCAGATTTACACACACATACACACCAACTGTCTCCGTCTCTCAACACAAACCCATAATGTTGTACAACTAATTTCTGTTTGGCAATTAAGGAATTCCAGTCTCCAGTTGTTGCTTAGCTTTTTTAAAACTCATTCCAGAGGCGTGATTTTAAGATCAGCCTGACCTCCAAAGAAATGTGACAAACTTCATTACAGTTGTAGAGCTGGAAATCCTTAAATGTCTGAAGTTCAGTGTGGTATTTTCAAGGTTTGAAAAGCACTTGGATTTTGAATAAAGTGCTTGAAACGGCTTGAAATTGTAATTGCATTACATTCATAACAATTGTTTACTTTGTCTCCCTTCTGTAGAATGTGTGCACTAAACATTTGGTTGTTTATAACACAATAACATGATTTAATGTGATTTAAAAAAAAGCCAAACAATCGTTTTTGAGTATATCTGTATATCTGTATCCATATATCTATATCTGTCTATCAATCGATTTATAGATCTAGATAGATTTATTTATTTACGACAGGCATAACCTGCTGGTAAAGCTTAAATGCTTGAAAAGTGCTTGAATTTGACTTAAGAAAAGGTGAAGGAACCCTGTAGAGGAGTTATAAATAAATATATTTTGACATAATGCAAATATGTGTTTCATTCTTCGCCAGAGATGAACAGCAAGATGCTAGACTTTGAACAGTTCCTGCCCATGCTTCAGGCCATTGCCAAGAACAAGGACCAGGGCTCCTTTGAGGACTTTGTCGAGGGACTGCGCGTCTTTGACAAGGAGGGGAATGGCACAGTAATGGGCGCAGAGCTACGTCACGTCCTCACCACACTAGGTGAGGCCTCAAACAGAAACAGAAACAGTTTGTCACTAGTTCATATCTAGAAACACACCTGGCCCATGTCTGTCTGGTGCCAAAGGTATATTCTGTCAGTGATTAGGAGTGTCATCAGTAGCCGCCTCCCAGCATTGTAACCCAATAGATAGGTGTGGCTTCACATTACAGAGAAGTTCTACTGATACCAAAGATTGCCTTGTCAAGAAAGGGAGGAGCAAGTTGAGAACTACCTGTCGACTTTGTTAAGAGTCTCATCATCTTTTTCACTGTATGAATGCTTCAGAAAATACTACCTACTGATTAATCTTTCCATTCTAGGTGAGAAAATGACGGAGGAGGAGGTGGAGACTCTTCTAGCAGGACATGAAGACGCCAACGGCTGCATCAATTATGAAGGTAAAGCCGTGTAGGATGTGGAAAGACAGACTCAAAACATACAGCATTTAAATAAAACAAAATCTACCAGATACCACATGTACGATGGTGCACTGGGGCCGCAGCAAGGACAGAAAATACAGAGCCGGGGGATGGGGTCACACTCACAACCGTAATGAGGGGTCATCAAATTATACTTTGCAGTGGGATTTAGTAACAAGGAAATCCTAGTGATTTTAGCCCTGAATAACAATATTGTTCTCTTACTTAATCCCATAGTAAAAGAAAAAATATTTTACCTAGTTTTTCTCATAAATTTGTGACCTTATAATTTCCAAGTTTTCCATTTTTTCCTCATAGATTTGTTTCTCATAAATTTGTGGGGGGTTTTTCTCCGCAAATTTATGACTTTTTTTTTCTCACAAATTTGTGACTTTATTATCTCAGAATTTTCTAATTTTTCTCTTGTAAATCTATCATTTAATCTCAGATAAGGGTTTTTTTTCTCCCTGCAGTGGCCATAGTAGCCCTGGAACTATTGTGGTGGTGCTTTTGGATTACCACTGTAGTCAGGCATTAGTCTCAGTCTGGTGAAGAAGCTTGAAGATGGTTTGCCTCTGTGACTAAATACTAGCCACATTTTTGGTCAAACTGTTATTTCAGCTTTTACTGGAATTTAAAAAAATGAAAGGTGGGGAAAACAAAAAACTATCCATGTGTATTTGTGTTACTCATTAGTTCTAGAGAGGCTCATATACATCATGAAATATGGTCTCTCTTTCACTATAAAACAGCATTTCTTTAGGGAGTCTTACTTTTGGTCATGGAAATTAAGCTAAGATATATGGAGTTGCCATTGAAAAGTCATGAATAAAACATGCATGCTGAATCCTGTATATGTATGAGCATTAGCCTTGATACTGTGGAAAACTGGATGACTCAGGTCTGTCTCAGGTGAGTTTGAGTCAGTGTCCCTGTGTTTCACACACTCACTGACTCAGTGTTCCTGTCCCACAGCCTTCGTCCGCCACATCATGTCTGGTTGAACAGAGGGTACAAGTACATCCCTAAAACCCCCTCCCTGCTGTCTGGTTGGGTTTCACCTCAACACCTGGGGGCCAGAGAAAGCAGCTCAGAAACTCACCACTGCACAGGGACTTCCTCTAGTCTAGATAGTGTAGTTAATCCTGAAAAAAAAACTAGAGAGCTTCTTTACCTCGTATGCAGGGGCACTTTGGCCCAGTGGTTGTTGTGACGGTCCTGTCACTGGGAATTCTTGCTGTCAGTGTCAGGTAAATGACTGAAAGGTAAAGGGAAATGACTTGGCTGTGCAGTAAATTCACTGGAGGGAACAGCTGTGCAGTGACTGAGCTCTGAGAGGCCTCTGGGCTCCAGTGGTCGGACGGTTCGACTCTGTCTACTCTAACTTTTCTCTCCTGCAGTTCACCTCTGCCTCCCCTGGCCGTAGCCTCTGCATGTAGCACCCGTGCATGCTTCTAGGTGGCGTCCTGCGAAATGGGATGCGCTCTACCAGACTATAGAAGGGCAGATGTTCTACTTCGAATGCAGATGAGACATGACCAGGCTTTTCAGAAAGGATTACAAATGCAGCAGTGACGTTTTTTTTGAAGACTTGCAGATGACAGCTTTATTGCTTCATGCAGACACATTGTTCTTTGGCTTTCTCTCAATATCCAGCCTCACCCTCTTCTCTCTCTCTCTCCTCCAAATAAGGAGCGGGGTCGCTAATGCTAACTCATTCCAGGTTTGGGGGCTTGGGGGAAGTCCTTTTGGCTGTCCTGGCTGGGTGGGAGAAAGCTTGTAGCCCTGCTGGCAGATCCTGTACACTGAGTTTGTTCTTGCTTTCATCTGACATGCTCCAGGCCCAATGCTGATACTCTCTCTTTGTCTTTCTCTCTCTCTCTCTCTCCTCTCTCAGAACTTGTCCGGATGGTGATGAGTGGATGAAGACTTCAAAAACATGCTTCCAGCTTTAATTTTATTCCTAAATATTTTTGTATTATGCTTGTCTTGCCCCCTCAACAAGTCCTGTGTGTTTTGGTTTTTTTTTTTCTCGACATCCATATTGATTTCAAAAGTGCCTTTTCTGTGTCCAAGGTGAAGAGATCCTTTCATTTAATTTCCAAACACTATTCCACCACATAGAAGTGCATGGTGTCATGCCGTTCTTGTGGGCAGAATTGGCAATAACATTCCCTTGATTATTTTACACATTCCCTGTTTGTCAGTCATTCCCTGTTGTCAACCTTGTCAAGTAGTTTTTTTATGGACAGGATGCATGTTTATTGGCCGAGATAAAATGTAATCCACAATGGTATTTTCCTGACTAACCAGTAATGGAAGGGATACTGTGCTGTGTTATGTTGCGTTTATCAGTGTTGAATAAAAATCCTGGTTTCTGAAAAGTGGCGTCCTTAAGTTTCAGTTTCTGTGCTGAAATTGCTTTATAGAATTGGATTTATTATCTATATTTAAAACTCGCAAATGGACATTATGACTTTGCAAGTGAAATATACAGTAAAAACAAGACGTCTTGACAGCTAGAGAGCATATGAGAATTTGCATTTTCAAGGCAGCTGCAGTCATAAAAGTGTACAGTTTGGACGCTGCTTTGTTTAAATCTGCAAGCATTCCTTGTTCCAATTCAAAAATGTATTATCAGATGATGTTCTTTGTGCAATGGCATGCTATGCTATATGCTAGAATTGGGGAGCTCTGCTTAAAATTCTCTTATAGCGTGATGGGTGATGACCCAAAACATACAAACATGTAGTAGTCAGTACTCACGTATACATGAGAAATGCTGAGGAAAGCCTCGGGCTGAGACATATCCATTCCATTTTTTTCTGTGGTGCATTCAAAAAGTGATGTAAAGTTATACATGAGTGCAGACTACTTCGCTTGTTCTGCTGTGTCACTTTCTGCACAGTAATGCACAGGAAGCCAGGCCACACCAAGGTGGTTTCTCAGTGACTGTTCAGAAAGCTGTTCCAGTTAACCTCACACATACGAGACTGATTTAATTAACACACACATTAATTCTGAAAAGAAATTTAACTGAGCTGCAGTGTTACTCTAAGCTGGTTTCCAATTAGCTAGTAATAGCGACTGGGTTGGCCATTGTCTTTCAGCTCTCCTTAAAATAGTAAAGCAAGTATTAATCCAGGCTGATGTCCATAGATGGGCTGCACTGTTTAGTTGTGTTTTGGGTGTGTGTGGTCAATATGCACAGAAGCAGTTCACAGTAGCCTGGCAGTAAGGCACCATACTAAAAAAAAAGTTAGCAGTCAATATGCAATGATTCCTCTTCACATCTTTATTTTTTCCCCCAACATAAAAACCTGAACATCTTTTGTTTTTGCCATTCAATACAAACTGCCAAAGTAACTGTCCACACTAATGTGATGATTTACTGAGGAAAAAAAAGATCTCTACTGTATAATAATGCAATTGCTGCTACCTTCAGCATAGTGAAAAACATACAGAAACTGAACAGACACTTATTTCATATCACAAAATCCACACAATGTAGTAATAACACAGATAAAAGAAGTCCATTTATGCTCACAACTGTGGTGAGGTCTCTAATACTGGCTAGCTGAACAACTGCAAAGTTTCATCATCTGATCTGATTACGTTTCAGGACACTGACGTGACGTGCCGTGTGCGTGATGAAGTAGTTTTCAATGAGAACATCAGCAATAATAATTCTTCAAACCTTTGTGACAAGTAACAAAACAAATGGCACTGAAAAAAAATGAAACTCAAGGATATCTGGCTATGGATCTTCATGGCATGCATTCACATACACACATGCACACAGTCACATCTCAGCCACACCAGATCAAGTAGACCCGTCAGAATCATACATATGATAGTGGAGAGGGTAAATATAGGCTACAAAGGTAATATACAGTTACAATGTAGACATATCAAAGAAATAAGATGAAAAACCTGACAGTAAAAAATATAAAAATTGATAGGATAAAAAGTGAGGATACTGTTGCAGATACTAAGGACACAATTCTCCTTTGTCAGCTGTTTTAAGGTGCGCACTCCCTTGTTTTGTTTTGTTTTACAGCTTTATCATTCCTTCCATCAGTAACTTGAAATGCACCAGCAAAAACTAAAAATCTAATTTCCCAAACAACAACATCTGGATGTACCCAACAAACTCACTGAGTAAACATGAGATCAACATGATTATAAAAAAGATTTTGGTTTAGCAATTAAAAACTATTCAAATCATGAATAAACATGTCTGTGGTCACTGCTAAAATGATTTTTCCAGACCTCTTGAGTCATTTCTTTTGAACACTACATTCCTCATAAAACTGCAACCTTGATGCTTTGACCTCATCGACTGGCTGAAAGTGACCTCACATGAAGCCCCTCAATGATATATTACTTTATTATTAAGTGCATTGGATCAGTCCGTCGCAAAGGAGGCTAAATTTAAGGAAGTCCTTGCAGGACGCTGACCTCATGTGTGGGCCGTCAATGGCTGCTAGAGGCTAAACTTTGTCAGTACTTTGAAATAGTTTCCATGCTGTCATTTGTAGGACACCGAAAGGTGTACAAGAAGCAACAAAAAAGCTTTTCTAACAGTATTGTAACAGAAAATCCAGTTTACAGTATGTATTTTCAAACTGTTTCAAACGGTCTCCTGATTCAAACATTTCTATGCCTATTAGACATTTTTCTGGAGCGATATTATCATTAGACAAGCGACCCTGTAAAGTGACCTGTGGGCCATTAAAAAAACACAATAACAAACCTAAAACATCCAATTAAGTTTCCCATACTTTTTAAGCATGAAAAAAGTATTTAAGACAACAAAGGGACATTAAGTGCTTAAGTTCAATTTCATTAATGCTCCAAGTCTTTGACTGGACCTGGGGGAAACATATGTTCAAAGTGCATTTCTTCCACATTTTGGACTACAACCTACAAAGGGGCGATATGTCGGTGCCCCTGGAGAGATTGTTAAGCGTGACTTCAGAAGCTGCAATAAACGACTGAAGAAAATGAAAGCAACAATGTTCAAAACGGTAAAACCACAAGACGAGTCCTTTGCTTTCTCTTCATTGCCTTGAATGATAGCATATCGATGAGACCTTCTTAGTTTACCAGATTTCTGGTGTTCAGATTAAAATAGTGAAGCAACATGTTGATGTCACATGAAGCATACAGGAAGGGGGGGTTCTATATGAAAATCAGTGTTCTTCATTGGCATTTTCTTGTACAGATTAAATTTGAAGGGATTTCTTTTCCAACAGATAATTCAAGTAAAGGTGGCTTGACTTAATGAAATGCTATTTTTTTTTTTCATTCACACATCAATGGTCCTGTCAATAAAAACTGAAAATGTCAAAAAAAATTCTCTTCCTTCGGTTTCTGACGTATTCATTTCAGATGATCCTGGCAGGATTCAAAGTGGTCAGTCATTCGGATTTCCAAGCTGTTACTTCTTTCATGTCTCACTGTGGAGGGGGGACAGGAGCTGCGGGGTGGAGTGTGTCCCCTGGCAGAGGGGCAGTAGGCTCTGACAGTGACAAAACAAGGGAAGAGGAGAAAGATGTTAAAGTCTTTACTGCTTGGAGGTGTTTTGTTTTGCTCCGAATGTGAGCCTTTTTTCCCTGTTGACGTGTTCAGATGGATTCTTATCGTCAGGCCAAAGAATAAAACAATCATCGATCTATTAGCAGTGTGGCTAAGCCTGATGAACACTGATATAGGTGAAAAAGATAACACCAAATTAATCACACAATTCTTGTCTTGCAACTATTTCGACCAAAATGCAATTCTGCCTTCTGGTACAATGACTTAAGTTTGTTTTGCACTATGGACTTTCTGCATTTCGTTTATTTAATACAAACAAACACTGAATACGAAGGTTGAAAGAAAAAATGCTGGGATGTGCTTCATGTTTAAGTCTCACTATGCTGTTAACCCATTCTGACAATGCACATCAACACATTTTTGCATCGCAAAGTACTGCGACACAACATATTGTTACACCCCTAACCGTCACATGGAAGCTGTAAAGTGCTGAAGTGAGTGGCAACACGGAGGCTTCACTCACCATGGAGTGCTGGAGTAGTGCTCGAGCTGGGGTGGGCAGCAGGGGCTTGTCCCGGTGGGCATGGGGGCGAGGTGTGAGGGCCTGGAGGCTGCTGGGACTCAGGAGCCTGGCCAGTGGAGGCAGGTGGTGCTGGGCTGGGCGCAGGCTGTGGCCCCGGTGTGCTGGGAGCTGGCTGAGTCGCTGCCAGGGCCTGTGGTGGTTGGCCTGAGGCAGCCTGGTTGGAGTGAGGCCCGCCTGCCTGGCTGTGCTGCTGGTGCTGAATCTGCTGGAAATGCTGCTGGCGAGCCCTCATCTCAGCATATTTTAACTGCTCCATGTGGAACGACTGACGGTCTGCCAGCAGCTGCTGCCGCTGGTACTCCAGCTGCACACAAAGAAACACAGAAACATTAAAGGTTTTAAGATAACTGCATGTTATCTGGGAGTACCACTGTCATTTCGTTGTGTTGTTGTCTTGCAGAGCAGCACAATGACAATAAGGCTCCTCATCTTAAGCTGCCCAGTCACTACTGATACTTCATGTCCCAAAAGGTCTCACTCACAGCCTCCCTCTCTCGGTCCATGATAGTTTCCAGTTCTTCAAAGTGTCGCAGTTTAATCTCCAGCTTCTTCATCTGGGTCTCCACCAGCAGAGCCACCAGAGATTTGATTTTCCTCTCTTCCACTGCTGCCAGGTGCTATGGAGACATATAGACAGTGAAAAGGAGGAATAAAACCGTATTAGAAAAGACATTGAGTGGAGTGGTGGACGATATCAGAGCCTGACCAATACTGACCCGATCTAAGCCGATACAGACATCGATATCAGTCGTCAAATTTGGTAATTAAATAGTTGTAACAGAGAGATGTACTGGACACTTCATATTTTAAGCTAAACAATAACATTGTAACACAATACACACCACCATCTGCTCGGCTGTGATATGTTGCCCTGCTAACCCTTGTTCAAATTAAAGTATTGTTAGCAGTGGAGAATGCTGGACAAATTAATAAATGACAATAGCTTTTAAATGATCTCAAGTGTTTTTAACTGCAAAATATACAGCCATTTTTGCATATATGCCAGCAAATATGCAGATACTGATATATCTGCAATGAGCTAATACTGGCTAATAATATCATCCAGCTGATAGATCTTTTGGGCTCTAGAGGATATACAGTCAGTGCCTGTGCTGTATGTGATGCTTTACCTTGGCTTTGACAGCAGCGGCTGCCAGGGCAGATGCAGCAGCAGTGGCCAGGTTCCCCTCTCCCACATCTCGTTCCACCTTGGCCTTCCTCTCTCCTTCGCTGTCTCCTTCTCTCTGTCCCTCCTCCGTTCCCTCCTTTCCATCCTTTTCCTTCTCTCCGTCACCTAAAACAAATATATCAACAGGTATTGTTTTTCAGCTTCTGAAAAGGACAGCACTGTTTGTTGTTTCTGTATCTGAGAGGTGACAACTTTCGTACCCATTTCTGAGTCTGTTTTCTCAGCCTCTCTTTCTCCTTCAGGTTCTCTCCCTCTCTCTTCTTCCTTCTTCCCATTTTCCCCCTGCTTCTCCTCTTCCTCCATTGCCCCATCTTTGCTGTCCTGCATGAATTGAACGAAGCACAGTGGGCCACGTAGCAGAAACCATCACAATAAACAACAATACCCATACTGTAACACACATCATACCTTGGTCTCTCTCTTCTCTTCATTTGATTGGCTGTCAGTCTTACTTTCTTCACTGCTTTCATCTAGACAGAAAGAGAGAAGACAAGTCAGAACCTGTTAATTCCTCTCTGTCTCATTATTTTCTCTTTGCCCTTTTCAGTCAGTCCTGCCTAGTTATCAGATTCAGTTGTTCTCCTCATTGTCTCTCCTATAATATTGTATTATATTGTATAATATTGTCCAGTGTGTTTCTGTCTGTGTACAGTATATGTGTGATGTGTGTGTCCATCCTACCAGGTTTTTCTCCCTCCTCCAGGCCGGTGCCTGCGATGCCACTACCCTCCAGGCCATACAGAGGATCCTGTCGGCCGCTGGCCCTCGCTGCCTCCTCCACCCGCCGCACATGGGCCTCAACAAGGGCTGCAGGAACCTCCTCCTTCATACGAGAAAACTCCTCTGAGGGGGGAAAAGATATAAAGATAGAGGTTATTAATGTGGACAAAACTTAGATTATGCTTAAATGGCTATTAGCTCATGTGCTTACTGTATTTTGGGTAGGAACAGACACTTTGCTACATTTAAATAATATTAAGAACTGTTTTTGATGTACAGTAGGGGAATAGTTAAGTAATGAGCCGCTTCTCACCCAGAGCAGATTTGGCTGCGGCTGAAGCCACACGTGGGTCAACCACGGAGGCCAGGAAGGCCACGGTGCTCATGACAGGGTTTCCAGCCTGGCTGAAAGGTACAGGCTGGTAAGCCAGCGGCCCCAGGGAGGAGGAGCTGTCCTCCAGGTAGGGGTCTTCAATGGGCAGCCGCAGGAAGTGCAGGATGCACTCGTCCTGTGTGCGGCTGCCGACGTGTTCAGAAACCTTGTTCCAGTCATCCTTGTACATCTCCAGGCCCTGAGGATGGTGGGGGGCATTGATGAGCTCCACATTTCCACATTAGTAAACCACAAAAGTGTTTTCACCTTTACAGTATTGGTTTTAAGAAGGGATGTTATACCTCAAGTAGCAGCAGTGTTTCCTGTTCTGTCCACTCTCTCATGGAGCTTGCTGCACTCTTACTCTGCATAAAAAACATCACCACAAATACATTAGTAGGTATTATAAATTACAGTAATTGAGGCACTCTATTAGTCCTCTTTTTGGACTTCACCTTTGTAGAGCCAGTCTTCTTGCTGTACATGTCTGTCCGGAGCCCAAAGTTCTGCAGGTCTGCTGGCTTGTCCTTCACCTTGTCTGGGAAGGACAGCATCTGCTGGGTAGCTGGGGTCTGCTAACAGACAGCAACAAAGGGACAGGTATGAAAAAAACAGGTCCATAACAACTGTTGCAGGTGAGAGAGTGTCCATATGTGTCACTGTGCTATGTCTGCAGACCTGGGAGGCCTTTGGCTGCAGGGGCACCAGGCTGGATGGTGTGTCTGCCAGGACGTGGAAGTGAGAGGTCGGTGGGGGGCCCATGGGTGTGGGCCGGCTCTCAGAGTCCACCTGGTAGTTGATAAGTCCCCACTGCTCAAGGAAAGCATGGACTCTGCAAGAGAAGAGACAAAATGAGCATAACTCGCTGACAAACATTTGATCAAACTACACCGCCTTCGTGAGTAACAACCGTATAGGAAATTACAGCTGCAGTTTGAACGCAAATTCACATCCAGCCTTTCACTGACCTCATGATCGCACACACGTCTCCTGCCAGGTTCCTGCGACAGGC
>OMLB01000491.1:0-19314 GCA_900302555.1 Myripristis jacobus
ATGGGCAGTTTTTATAATATGGGGATGATGTGTTGTATAAATGAACATACTTGTGAGCCTCCCCGCTCTTTCTTTCTTTGGGCATGTGTATGTTATGTGTGGAAATCAATGGACATCACATGGAAGAACCACAAAATAGCCAAGGCTACTAAACACAGTTTTTGCGGTGTCGCATTGCACTACAGGCAGTACCTATCTTAGAGAGGTGCTTTCAGCAGTAGTTGCAACTACTGCGACTACGACAGAAACACACCAGAAAGCTATTGTGACAGTTTGACATAGAAATATAAACTGGTCATTACTATGTATATATACATAAGATATGCCATTTTGGTCCAACTGCAAAAGCGTCATTCTTTGTGAAGGTGGTAGTACTGCAGAAAAAAAAAAACATAGGCAGCTTTTAATATGGTGCTATGAAGTGTGAACAAATATTTGTACATGCTGCAACTTGAAGTGTTTTTCTTTAATTACACTTCACATCAGATGGAGCTTTAGGGCTTGGCACTATGACTGAAAAATAATATTTTGATTTTAATCTCAATTTTTCTTGTCTTTCACTTACCACTACTACCGACTGATGAGCATCTTTGCGGGCATGGACATGTGACTGGTGGTTTGTGCACATGTTTCTGGGCATGCCGTAAATTGGGGCTTCTTTTACAGCACTTGACAACTGTTACAACATTATACATAGTCAAAAATCTGGATTTTACTATTCAGGTATGTTTTTTCTGTCAATTTAAAACATAAATTCGAATTAAGCAATCTATTGCCCAACCCTAGGGAGCTGGTAGATTCCAAAATTAATGTAAAAGTATGGTAGACACAAAATTGAACTTGTCTGCAACTCAGACAAACTGCTGTCTGAATTGCACAGTAGTATATCAAATCCAATCCAATCAAATCAACTTTATTGTCATTTTACCGTACATGCACTAGTAATACAGATAAAGAGATGGCATTTGCAAGGGATTCCTACACAAAAACAAACCTCCTATCAAACTATGAATAAGTGCAATAAAATACAATAAAAAGTCACAGTAACCACACATCAATACCACACATCATTCCTTTGTCCCCATAGTTTGTTAAAGTGACCCTTCTAATAGTGATAATATAAATTGCTATAAAATTGCACTGCCAAACTGAGTTCTGCAGAATGCAACTAAGGTGCTAGTGTAAAAAGTAAAAAGTTCAGCTGTTGAACCATTCAGTATCCTCACCGCCTGTGGGAGGAAGCTGTTCAGCAAGGACAGTTGGGATGCACAAATCTCTCACAAAGTCACTCAATCCGATCCCCCGATAGGCTGCTGCATCTGTGCGCGCTGCCATGTAGTGAGAGGTCATTTGAAATGACTGGAAATGTAGCCTCAGTCAGGTCAAGGAAAGAAGTATTTATGTGAGGTACTTTTAGTTTTAATTAGATGTAATGACAGTAATTTGACAATAATTTTAATCCGTCTGTGCACTTTCAGAGCTTTTGACAAAGATGCACAAGTTTTTTTCATGCCCGGCTGGCCAGAAATGTGCTCCAGTGCTAATCATTTCCTTTTCTGCTGCCCTCAGATTGTAATCCTTCAGACGGGTCATCATCCTCTCCACTGGGTAGCTGAATAGCCATGTCCTCACAGCAGCCCATCAGCTCAGCCTCCAACAGCCCCACCAACGTTTTGGGTTCCCCTTTCTCAGTCATTAGTCCCTCACTTAGCTCTCCAGGGGTCACACCTTCTTTGGGATTTGGACCCATCAGCACCAATCAGGTAAGAACAATCATTCAGATCCTATTAGCTGTTACCCCTTAATTTCATGACAGTTGCTGTTTTCCCACTGGCACTTTTGGCTGCACTGAGTCAACCCATGTCACTCTGATTTGCATTGTCATTACCAGTTTAAGTGTGGTGAGCTGTGTTGAGCCGTGCCCAAGCTGGGCCATCTCCAGAGTAGGGCCAAAGCATGCCGGCTCCGCTCTCAAACGAGATGCATTGTCATCAGAGGGGTTCGTCATCATTGATTGGCCGGAGAGAAACTGAACAGCTCTGAAACAGAGCTGCATACAACCAGGAAGTTGATATACTGATACTTGTGACAGTTGTACTGTAGTTGATAATCTAACCACGTAAAAAGTTATATTTTTCAGCAGATCTCATAGGTGCATTGATATTGTTCATGTGACGCAGCCATTTCAAGTTGGCCTTGCTGATTTTTTGAAAATATAACACTCATGTGGGGGTGCCGGCAGAGAAGGGAGGAGAAACTAGTTAACACGTTCATAGGTGACTGGGGGGGAACATGGATTTTAAAATCACAGAGAATTCAAATGTTACCATGTTTTGGCATAGTTTCAGCTAAGAAATCATTGAACTGTATTTGACTGTACAAGTTCAAAGAGTTGTAGTTTGAAAAACTAGAAAATAGTCAGTTTTCACCTGAAGGCAACAGAATTTATTAAAAACAGATGCCAGACCTTGTACTCTACCATTTGTCCTCGGAGAGTTGATATATCTGGAGTTGGAAGGTACAAGCTCAGAGAAAGCACTAGACTCGTCATTTATCCAAGTCTCAGTCACACATGAGCCATAGGTTCCGGATAACTGCTATAATGTGTGTAATACAGTGAAACAAATACAGAGAAAACGAGAAAGAGCTAAACCTTAGAGGCTTGCAGAGTTTTACAGTATAATTTCTATATTGTATTGTATTATACTTGAATCATACAGTAGTTTAATTTGTAATTTGAAAAGTGTTGAACAATGTAATTGGCTGCTGAGTTGCTAAAGTTTTGCTCTGCAAGGGTAGCCTATGGTCTGGAAAAGGGGAGATACACCTGGTGCACATCTGCACTTATATTGACTGCACTCTTCTATTTACTACTGTTTTCCCTGTCAGCATGCTGCATAGAAATACTTTGAAATTGCATAATTTTTGTTGGCTTCTCTTTTTGTATATTCAGGTCAATTCCTCAGTGCCCATTTCAGGGATGCATTCAATCAGCAGCTCAGATGATATCAAACCCCCGTTTGGCTTGAGACCCATGTCTGCCCACAGCCCTGGAATAATGCTATCTCAGAAACGTCTATGTGCCATCTGCGGAGACCGTTCCTCTGGTGAGTGAATGAACTAAAAGTTCAGTAATAGAGGTGAAAACATTAGCTGGAGACTTGTTTAAAACCTGTGGAAATTGTGGAAAAGTGTGGACAAATACTTCACTGTAATCATGTGATATGATTCTGCTGCTGATGGAAATACAAAATATGTGTCTCCAGTCTGTTGGAGTCAGTTTCATGTTGGATCTCCCTGACAGCAACTATGTTTTCTCTGTCATTTTAAAATTTACAGGCAAGCACTATGGTGTGTACAGCTGTGAAGGTTGCAAAGGTTTCTTCAAACGAACTGTGCGTAAAGACCTAAGCTACACCTGCAGGGATAACAAAGAGTGCCTGGTTGACAAACGCCAGCGCAACCGCTGTCAGTACTGCCGCTACCAGAAGTGCCTGGCCATGGGCATGAAGAGGGAAGGTATGTCAGGGATGGTATGGTGTCAGAGGTCAAAGTTGATATGCAGAGGTGAGAGAGAGTTACGGACGTTTGCAGGAATTTTGTTGTGAACTGTTGTGAACTGACACTTGGAAGTGAGTTTAACTGAATAGAAGGCAGTCACATCACAAATGTAGGCAGAGCTTCATTTAGTGGTTGGTGATTGGCCCTCTCTCACCAAGTTCACCATCGCACCTAAATCAAGCAATGCTCACCGATAGAAAATATTGGCAGTGACAGTTGGCATCAAAGGATTAAGCTAGAGGAAGTCTGTAACTGTCATCTTTGCTGTCATCCTGATCACTAAAATCTCAAGGTTTGAGTCTACTTACGGAACATTAAATAGGTTGTTCATTCGTAGTTTTTTTTTTTTTTTTTTTAATTTAAGCTTATTATTTTTTTTTAAATTCTGTGTTTTGGTTCTTGGATAGAAGTCATATCAGCATCTTAAAGCAGGTGTAGAGGTGATTGGTACAATTATCAGTTGAGTGCTGTAGCAATAAAAAAATTAGGGGAGAAACTCTTGGCATCTATACAGTGATGCAGCTTTGTGATATATCAAAATAATACAGTAAAAGAATGCAACAGTGAACAATTTTGTTTTATCCTCACAAGTTTGCAGCTCTGATTTATACATCAGTGTGACCCTTTTTTCCCTCCACACAATCTTTATATTTTATTAGGTCTCATATTTACCACCACCTGTTTTCTTATCTTGGTTGGTACAGCGGTCCAGGAGGAAAGGCAGAGGAACCGAGAGCGTGAAGGAGAGCTGGAGTGCAGCATTGCTGTGAATGAGGAGATGCCTGTGGAGAAGATCTTGGAGGCAGAGACTGCTGTGGAGCAGAGGACTGAGCTTCACTCTGATGGAGGCTCTGCAGCCAACTCTGTGAGTTGCTGGAAGATAGCTTAATAGATTTGCATGACTGACTGTATTAATGCTGTATTTTTTGGCAGCGCAGTAGGTTTGGACCCCGATAACTTATCTTTTTTGGAAAAACATGGTTAACATAGTTAGCGGGAGTATTTATTTTTGACATGTCACCGGGGACTCATGGTTTTGTATTGTTTGGTTTCAGCCCCATGATGCAGTCACCAACATCTGCCAGACTGCAGATAAACAGCTGTTTGCCTTGGTGGAGTGGGCAAAGAGAATTCCCCATTTCTCTGAGCTGCCCCTTGATGACCAGGTCATCCTTCTGCGTGCAGGTATGACTAAGTACTTATAGCCTTGGTGATTTATGTGGTACTGGGCCTGGCAAATAAATACATAGAATGTCAGTAGAAATTGTTACCATTTATGGAAGAGCAAGATTATGTCTCATATATCTTAAAATGATTAATAGGCTACAGCTTGTTTGGTGTTGCTTTGCTGTAAGTTAGAATTATGAAAACCAGCAAGGCCAAGGCAACTCCCAGAGATTTTGAAACTGACTTACAGGATTCACTGAGTGACTGCTGAATGTTTTGATCTATAACAACAAATGTGGCTGGAAAAATACTTTGTGGATATAAGAGCCATTTGAAGTGCTTTATTTAATATTCCAATAACCAAATCTTACTTTAAATGCCATGAATGCTATTTTTGCCAGTTTAAACCTCCTGTCATCCTCTTCACAATGTGGCCATCACCACAGTGATTGGTCGTATCGAAAGTGCTCACCCAATCATAATCCTAAATTTAACTAGTCTTTTTTTGTCCAGAACTCTGGGGGGATTCCTAATAACACTGAGTGACCACTCATTGCAACCACAGTAGCAAGAAAAAAACAACAATATAATATATTTTCAATATATTTTGGTTCGGTGGAGTGTGTTGCATTTGGTTCTATGTTGAATTCAGCAGTATAGCTTCTGAAATCCATTTCACTTAATTTAGTACTCACCTGTGTCTGACTGAATATATATTATTTTGTCAGGGTGGAATGAGCTCCTGATTGCCTCCTTCTCCCACCGCTCCATTGCTTTGAAGGATGGAGTTCTTCTGGCCTCCGAGCTTCACAGGGACAATGCACACAGTGCAGGAGTCGCAGCCATTTTTGACAGGTACATCAGTAGAGCCAGGCAATCATCCATATTCCCAAATTTAATTTGTACCTCATGTTAACATCTTTGTGTAATACAATATGCATGATGTCTGTATAATAACCAACATTATTTAATACAGGGAGAGTGTGCAGAGTGCAGAGGTGGGCGCCATCTTTGACAGGTATTTGGCTCATTTGACTCCGAAAAGCGAGACTAGAGTATTAGCAACTTACGTATCAATTATTAACTTGTGAAGAATGTTCTGGTAAATGGTAAATATTTTCTCCTTATGCTTTTTGTATCGCACCCTCATATTTTTCTCTTTTACATTTAGGGTTCTCACCGAACTTGTCAGTAAAATGAGAGATATGCAAATGGACAAGACAGAGCTTGGCTGCCTTCGAGCCATTGTTCTCTTCAACCCAGGTACCTGATGGCCAAAAGTGCTTTGCTGACGTAACAAGCAATAGTAAAACAGTATTAAAACAAATTATTATTTTTTTTAAAGATGGAGGAGGCATTCTTGGATTTCCAGTCCTTGTGAGTGTCTTTTTGTTTATTTTCCTGCAGATGCAAAAGGGCTATCCAACACCAGTGAGGTAGAGCTCCTTAGAGAGAAGGTCTATGCATCACTGGAAGCCTACTGCAAACAGAAATACCCAGAGCAGCAGGGAAGGTAAAAGTCCTCAAATGTGTCATTGAATAGTGCCATTTAAAATATTACGTGTCATTGATGAATTATGTAACTTAGTCTTGTCGCACTAAGTGAAACGTTCTCTGCCCCAACAGGTTTGCTAAACTCCTCCTTAGACTGCCTGCACTGCGTTCCATTGGCTTGAAGTGCTTGGAGCATCTCTTTTTCTTCAAGCTGATTGGTGACACACCTATTGACACTTTCCTTATGGAAATGCTTGAAGCTCCGCATCAGTTGTCGTAGGCAGGAGAAGTGTACTGTGTTTGGGGTTAGATAGCTGAGGTCTGGGAATGTGCTGGAGTGGGACTGCACTTTTAGTTCTTTGAAATTTGTCGATTCGTCTCACTGCTGTCTGGGTTACACTATTTTAGTGCATCACAGATTCGCTCTTTAGACCAAACCCAAGACTTGCCATGATCTGTAAGTTGGTGCTATATATTGAAATAACTTCATGAGTGACTAAGATAAAACGTATTTTTAAAAATTGGAACATTTAGTTCCCTTACTGGAGCTAAAATTTGGATATACATTTTTATATAACTATGCATTTTAGACTCCCCAAATGATAAGCTTCAATTCTGTTTCCCCATGATCTGTAAAACCTATTTTTAAAATTAAGGCAGACTGGATCATGGGTATGCAATAAGGATGTGGTCTCCTTTTTATAATTTGTAATTCAAACCAGATCTTGGAAAAAGTTGAATGTTTGATTGTCAATTCTAGGTAAAGGAAAGTACTGTACCAAACTCTCACTAGGTACTGTGTCCAACCATAGCCCCTAGTGTATTTGAAATCCTGTAACGTGATACAAATTCAACATCTTAACAGCGAACCTGGGATAAAAAGACCAGTGGGTTGTTGCAACTGGAGGCCAGACTTGTTTGTGTTGATTGAGGATTAGCTTTATGTATCTGGTAATATACAATTAGTGTTGTTTACTTCTTTGCTGTTTTATAAATCTAATCACTTTGCAGTTAATGATTAGACTGCACTGCACACTTGATATGTACTATTTCTAAAACATACTATTATCAAATGTCTGACCAGGTAAAGGTCAAGTGTTTGTCCTTTGGTGCTATTTGAGATTTAATTTGACTGTCGGTGCAGCCGTACGCCAAAACACAAACTTAAGGAATGATGCATAAAATGAAAATCCCCCTATGGTTAAAATGTAGCAATACAAAGTGTAACCTGCATAAGCGCGCTCTGCCTGTCAGCTGTTCAGGGCTTTTACAAAGCAAATCATTGTGTGGTGGAAAGGGAATACTCCATTGTGTAATTTATCTAAACAATTCTAAGGTACTGTGCAAAAATAATTGTTCAGGGAAAATGTTGTATATTGATAAATTTGAATAATGAGATCAGGAGACAAATTATGTAATTCTGTATGTGCCCTTGTTTTTTAGTTTTTCAGCTAGCATAAAGCAGAACGTGTCTTGGGTTGCACTGGATTTGCTGAGCCTTTCATTCAGCTGAATCTTTTTTTTTTTTTTTTGAGCTTTTTTTTCTCGCTTTTTTGGTGCTTAGTTGTTTCCTCCCCCCACCCCCACCCCCTCTTGTTTTTTTAGGGTAGATGTCTTGTTAATCTTAATGTCTGCAGATTATTAAAAGCAAACCATAATCACATATAGAGCCGTAACACCTGTGCACATATAGGAATATTAAACAAGACCAAATGACTTCTGTATGATGACCATGTCTAAACATCAGATCAAGTGTATTGATATATATTGTCATCGACCTCCATGTGCTCTAGAACATAAGTGACTTGAAGCATGGGTTGTGTGGACTAAAAATAAAGAGGCTGAATTTTTCTTGTCTCCTGATTGTCCCCCCGCCCCCCAAATTATCTGGAATGTGACACTTAACATATTGCTTCTTGTAGACAAAGTGTCAATTTTCTAGGCAAGAGCCAGGCTACGAAAAGATGTTCACAACTGACAGTCCAGAGAAATTTTTATTATGAGCCTCTTTATTGTAGTTACGTTACATAGTTTTTGCTGTGGGCATAGACGCAAGAGAAGCCTGGGATGTCGAGCACTCGTGTCCAAGTTCCACAGTGACGTTATGGCACAGGCAGCGATGTACATGGTGTGCTGATCAAATTAGAGGAAAAAATGTTGAGTGCAATGAAATCAAAGGCTTCTGAGGGATTCCACAGGACTAGTTGGTAAATTAAATCACTGCATGTTTCACCACATTTGTTAACTTACATTTTTCAAGTCTGTGCAGTAAAAACATACAATAAAAAAACAAAAAAACAAAAAACAATAAACCTCCCTTCATATCTAGCAGAAGTGAGACATCTGTAGACATCTTTAAACCATGCATGGCTTGGTTTGCTTAAATTATACTTAGAATAATACTGCTTTTTGTCTATAATACACTATTCTACACATTGAGCAAAAGGAAGATGAACATAAAGACATTGTCATGACATTTACATCACTTTACAGCATTCTCCTATAATATTACTTTACATATATCTATTTCTTTCTTTTTTCTTTTTTTTTTTGACAAAACTCAGCACAATCTGAGAAAAAAGGACGAGCTCTTCCCCATAACCCAAGTTCTGCTTTTTTGTCTGATAGAAGTTGCATGCTACACATTGCCTCTAAGGTGCTGAACAGTTTTTTTTTTTCAGTAAATTCTCAAGAAAAATGTGAAACCAATGCTTGCTGCTGGTGTGTTTTAATGTGGCTTTATCGAGATGACGCGCTAGATTCTTGTTTCTTTGCAATGGCTATGCTTCCATCACAGTGACAATTTTGCAGGTGGGTAAAATTATCTTGAAACTTAAAACTTGAATTAGGCATGATCTAAATTTAGCAGAGGCCATTCCAAATCAATTTATAGCACAATGAGCTCAATAATAGGCATACCGTACATGTAGAGAAGCTTTTAAAAAAGAAGTTCTTCCCTCTGTTTTAATAAATTTCAGAATTGGATTTGAGTATAGATATGCATGTGTGCATCTGTATTACTAATTGTCACATAACACCTGTTGCTCTTATTCATAGGGTTTGTGCGTGTGGGGGGGTTATACTTCTACAAATACCGAAACAAAATCTCCGATGATGGCAGTTGAACCACTCGTCAATTTGGCCTGGCTTAATGTGTTACATCTTACCAAGGTCTTGTGGAAAAAGCTCAGGGGAAATGCATGCCCAAATTCTACAGTAAGGCAACAGGATACAGCTAATGTGCATAACCGATCTTTAAATCCACATAAATATTTTAAAGCTACCTTCATAACAAACTATTTGATCCAAGAGATAACATGGATGTAATTTTGCCAGGACATGTTAAAAACACTGGTTAAAAATGACAACAAATCACAGTTTGTGAATGATGCACATTGTAATATTAACTTCTCATTTCTCACAGACTGCGCATTTGTCATAGTAACGTTTTCTTGAATAAATGTCCCTGAAAATGTCTCAATAAATAAATGTCTCTGAAAGGCACTCTGAAATTTGCAGCTCATAGTTTCTTTAAAATAACTACATAGCATAATGAAGGTTGCTCCTGTCTTTTTCTGCTATTTCCAACTCTTCAGTCATATTAGAAGTACAATTATGGAGACAATGATCCGCATCAGTGACAATAGTTCACATAATGCAACGTGTCTACATTTGTTTAAGAAAAAAAAATCAGTTTGCACGATGAGCATGAGTCTAAAACTAGTGGTATCATCAGTTCTGTTGATGCATCAGTCTCGCCCACAGTAACTGTATTAAACATTCTCTTTCTCTACGTCTGTGCCCTTTAAAAATGCTTGCACTTCTGCTGCTCTGTTTGGTAATTCCTTCTCATCTAGAAAAAATTTGACTTTTTTTGCCTGTACACAATTGACAAAGTTTTTTTATGTACATCTGCGATGATGGAATCTGCGCACTTTCATTAGACATCACAAAGAAAACTGTGCTACTATTTTAACTGCTGGCTAAACCGTAAGGAGTATTTTTTTTTTTATAGTCAGATGTCTGAGTGGTTCATCAGTGTCAAGGATTTCACATTCCCTCAATACGCAACTTCTACATCCAGTGCAATTATTCCTTATCTGAGCACCTTCTTGAGCATAAATGAATATAAACACAAAAACTACCACAGTAGTATAAAACAGAACCATAACCTCTGCACAAAACCAATCCATCAACAGATAAACTAAATGTCTATCAACTTCATTTGTCTATCACTAAAGCTGCAAGGCTGACACCAAACCCAAGCAAGAACAGCTCGTGGTGAGTTTAGTGTCTGTGCCATGCTCCGTACCACAGATCGTTCAGCCCTTTGGATTCAGTCAAGGCCACAGTGATTCAAGCACAAGGCGTCCAACTCTCCCTTGGCCTTAAAAAATTGTGTTTTTATGTGGGTGACCTGTGTAGTGTTTCTATGAAAGATCATGGTCAAAAGGCGAATATGATGAAGCCTTGCGAGTTCACATCAACCATGTTTGTCCAGCAACAGCAAAGCTTAGTGGTTTGAATGCAGCGTTCTGTTCCTGAGAGTGGAAGCTCAGTCTACTGCCCTCTCTGCCTGTCAGCACATGAAAAAAAAATAAAATCTTGTTGAGCCTTTTCTGAACTTCTATGACCACTCTTTCTCTCTCTTCAGGAAGCGCTCGTGTCAAGCCTGTGTAAACCAAAACGCATAAAGATGAGATCAACTCATCAAAGCTGGCGGGGTGGTGCCGAGCCACAGTGGAGTGGGTTGCCAGGTTGGGCGTGTGCATGTGAGGGGCAGTGGAAGGGCTTTCAGATGTCTTTATGTCCAGTGGTCCACCTCACACCTGCATCTCTGAACCACTGGACAAGCCAAGAGCGTTGGCCTCCTCCGTCGTCAAACCGTTCTTCAGTGTCCTTCTCACTGTGTAGCCAGGAAGAAAAGAAATTATGGGGAGTAAGAGTGAGAAAATGGAATATAATATTAGGAGCTTTAGATAAATGTATTATTATGTTTACGACCTTTTTGGTGTACGGTATTTTGGCCTGCTTCATAATGAATTATGCCACTACTCCAAGCTCTGCCTTAAGTGCACATACAGTTCATATCAACTCACATGATTTACGGTTGGCTCGGGACCTTTTCCTCTCGCGAGGCTGTGTCCGCTGGCTGGGCCCCTGAGTGGCTGACCTTACAATCCTCTCCATGATCTCATCAGCTGTATCATCTGTGCAATTCACTGGGTCGTCGTTTGCAGTGCACCATGGGGGAATACGCCCTGACAAATAAGGTCAGCACTTAAGAAAACAATAGGCGTGCTACATTGTCAAAGCGATGTTAAAGGAAATGCAACTAGGAAAGATGAACTTAAAAATGTGAGGCAGGATTATTTTAATAGAACTGACTGATCACCACCGAGGGAGGAATTCACTTTGCTCTCGCTGTTTGGGGTGTGAGGACAGCCAGGCAGTGCGCCGCTCCTGGAGCGCTGTGGCCACAAGGGGGATTAGACCCCAGCTCTCTGGCTGATGGATGACCTCACTAACCACTTAGCCTTGATGAAGCCCCTATTTCCTTGGACTTCTGTTTTCACCATCATTAATCAAAGTGAAAAAAACAAACCTTACAGCAACTCCGAAGCTGTCTTATTTACACAGTGCATCATGTGTATTTGAAGTACACATCTGAAACACATTTATCCTTCTGTCACGCACGACTGAAGGTATTGGTTGATCCACGACAAATGAACTTCTCTTAAAATGACTCGTTTTTTTCTTTACTTTTTTTTTTTTTTGAATTCCAAGACGTTCATTTCAAAGGCTAATGACTCCTATAGACTTCAAGTCTTTCTGCTAAGCTAACATGACACGCTACGCATAGGAACCAAACCACTGGATGTACAGAAGTGAAAATGCTATCAAAAATCCCTGAGTCTGAGTAAGTCAGAAAAAGGTGATTTTGCCCCAAATGTTGGACTATTCCTTTAACAGGCTGCCCTTTCCTGTTCAAATTCGGATGGACAACTCAAGAGGACAGCGGATGGGTTTTAACAGCTTCGTTTTATTTTCCCACAATATTAAGTGACGTTCTGCTAGGCTTTTTACTCTGTACAGAGGAGAAGCTTACTAACCACAACTGGGAGGAGGATGATGATTAGTCAAGTCATTCCTTTCTTAAATTTATAATGATGATAAAGATGCTCATATAAAAAATTGCAGGGGCTTTTTGAAGTTGACTCTATCATGTTAAAGGTGGCTCCTGAAAGAGACTGACCTCTCGTGCTGCTGGCTCTGGTCCGTGTGCGAAGACCAGGCACTGTGGACGTCCCGCTGTCACCGCCCTGCAGGTTACTCCTTAGCACCGCCTTCATGTTCTCATGCTCAGCTGCATCCTCGGCATACTGGATACCTTGAGGCTGACTCTCCTGTGTGTCTGACGAGGCTCCACCAAACTTACCACTCTGTGGGAGGATGAAGCAGAGAGGAAACAATGGAGCCAAAGGTTAGGATACTTTATGAGTAAGAGACGGTGACATTCAGGTTCATGCTCTGGCACAAAAAAAAAACAACCCAAAAAACACTAGGAGACACTTAAAATCTCATTCAGGTTAATTTTTAATTGTAGTAACACATTAAGCTCTATCTTAAAATAAGAACAGTTAGTCATTTCATCACATGTCACACGTTATTCTGAAATCATGGTTTATTCCACGTGAGTAGTGTGTCATCCTGTAATAACGAACCCAAGTGATGGATTGGTATCAGTTAAGTGTTCTTGAGAGTATTTCTAGCATCGGTGCAGACAAGCCAGCTGACTAACTATCAGGTTCTCATGTGGGCCTCACTTAGGTTCAAGAACTCAACCCCGAGTCCCCCTGAGGTCCATTATCCAGATTCATTTCAACCAGGAAGTATAGCTCTGTAGACAGCCATTCCCTCTAGTGTGATTCATTCAACAGCCCCACAGACAACATGCAACCACGTCTCTTTCTCTCCCTGTCATCACCGTCTCGCTTCCTCATTCATGCGGGTTCACACACACAGAGCCTGTCAGTCTTGCTAATGACTCACCTTCTATTAATTACCTCATAAATATTTATTTTATTGTTGGGATTTAAGACAACGTGGTGGAAAAAAAAAAAGATTCAAACACTCCCAGTGTAACTGTGGTCGGGTTCACTGTTAGTCACATCAGAGAGTAAGCATTCACATGCATGTGTTCACACACACACTTACCCCTACCTCACTATCATCATCCTCCTCACTCTAGAGGGATAAAGATGAAGAAATGCATCAGACGTGTTATCAAATGTGTGTTATATTGGCTGATATATTGCTGTTGTTGGGTGAACACCTTGTATCTCCAACATGTCAACTTTGTAGAAAACAGCCTTATTCTTAACTCAAGTTTATCCTAACTGGGTTCTAACTAATACAAGAAAAAAGGGATTGGTTTTGCAAAGCACAAAAGCAAAACACAACTACGTACATAATTGTGACATCTATACACCACTATGTAAAATTTCACGTCTTGGTCAGAGGAGCATGGTTATGGTTTGAGGCTTGTTATTTCTCCTTCAGGAATATCCAAATGCTTGGATTTTCACACAGTGATTGAATTAGGGTCCCTCTGAACAGAGAGAGGCCCCTGCCAAGGCTGGCTGTGGACTCCACTCCCAGCAGCAGGCTCCTGGGGGTTTAAGGGATTTTAATCATGCAGGGAGGTGTTTGGCCTGGCCTCAGCCTGCTGCTGCTACAGAATTGGATACACTGAAAACAACTCACTGATTGTTGTTACAGTAACTGACTATACATGTGAGTACCGAGGAACAATACTGATGTCATTACAAATGTATGTGGTGTCTGAAAATGGACACATTTGGTGGGATTTAACAATGAATGTTTAAGGAACTGAAGCCCAGACTGTTCCATGAAAAAATGATTGAGGTGATACAAGCAAAACAAAGAAGAGGAACTTGGTGAAGACCACTTACATCTGTTATCATTTTCCCCCTGGTTTTGTTCCTCTCTCGGTGGATGGCCCTCTTCTGTTTCTGCTGGAGCACACGCTCTCTTGTGGTGCGATACTCCAGGGCAAATTCACTGAGGATCTTACTGAAGCGATGGATGCTGACCTCACGCACCGCATAGATTGGATGACCCAGGAAAAGCAGGAATGCATGAAACCTGCAGGTGTGTAGAGAAGCATTACATCACTCTGGGAATCCATTAGTGGTTCCACAATAAAAACCGTAAAACAGCATATTTGGAAATTAACAAAACATCACAGTGGAACACTTTGAATGGCAGTAAGTGACACTGGAAACAGCGCTAAACACTCTTGACATGATATTTAATGATATGTGATTTACAACCGCACGTACCTGTTCATTATTCTTCGATGTACAATCTTCAGAATAATAATTCTTTCTGCGCAGTCTTTTAGGAAGTCTGACATTTTTTGTTTCAATGCTGGTTTCATCTCATGCTTTGCGATAACCTTGAGATGATCCCAGGATGCTTTGCACCTTCGCTCCATCTGCACCAGATTATCCTGAAGCTGGTCAAAGTCCACCTGAGGACAGCAGGACGGACAGAATTCACTTCATGCTGTTATTTATTTATTTTTTTTTTAAATAAATGGCCCACCTGCAGCTGTTTGCTTCAATGGATATGCCATTTTCAGCTAGTAATAATAATTTGGATATTACCATGAACTGATACTGTCTTAAACTTACAGGTGCACTATGAAAAATTGCCATGGGTCGAAGTGAGGACCCTTTGGAGTCAACTCACCAAATATACAATAAGCACAGAAATTATGAGTGAATCAGTCCAACCATGTGAACCATATACACGCTAAACATTGAATTATGTGCCTATTACACGTTTTGTTAACTGAGGCTAAATTTATGGCTCACTTTAATTGACACATGATAATTCTGCGCAGTGCATCTTTAATGAATACTAGCTATTGCTTTTATTCTGTGGTTATTTCAAAACAGCACACCATAATTCATAATATATTTTAAAAAACTGGACTGGGCTAACCTTTGCCAAACGAGTGATAGCTCCTATCTCTGAGTAGAGGTCAGAGCTGTCTGGGAACTTCTCCACCACAATGGAGCAGGCGTGGTGCAGCAGGGACTGCTTATGAACCGTGTCTTTCACCTCTGGAACCTTCTCCAAGTAATTCAGCTCAAAGCCCTTAGCCTAAAGATGCAGGAATACACAGCAACACACTTGTAACGCGGGACAGAAAAAACTCTAAAATGGAGGAAAAAAAAAAAATCAAGAGCCCTTACGTGAGGGCCAAATTGCAGTGAATTTCCTTTTTGGCAACGTCGGAAAATGGGGGCTCAATAGAGTGCTAGTAGATATGTAGATTCATTAGACTGTGATTATCAGAGACCACAATCAACTACAGACCCAACCAATTGTTATGTTCACCACAGCAGAGCTAAAAAAACCCCAGAGAACATATCATGAAAGACACAATCTAACAGGAGCTCCCTTGTTCCTCTGCCAATTTTAAATGGGTTACAGTAAAATAGAAAGGCAGCCATTATTACGGGAACTACTTGTTTTGATGCCGGTGACTTATGTTTCCCTCTTGCATGTTTGGCTCTCATATCCCTGAGGATGTTAAAGGTTCACACACACACACACACACACACACACACACACACACACACACACACACACACACACACACACACACACACACACACACACACAAAGAGGCATGTGCACACATGCACAAATATACACACAGCCACAGAAATCTCCAGCACACAATGACAGGCATGCACACACCACCAATGGAAACACACATTCGCATGCAGCCAGAGACACAGACACAGACACATACATACATACACATACATACA
Source organism: Myripristis jacobus (assembly GCA_900302555.1). Lineage (NCBI taxonomy): Eukaryota > Metazoa > Chordata > Actinopteri > Holocentriformes > Holocentridae > Myripristis > Myripristis jacobus. The sequence goes on from OMLB01000491.1 coordinate 16,095, forward strand.
CACACAGTTGCCCTCCCACTCTCTTTTTTTTTTCTTTTTTTCCCTCATTCTCAGACAGACAGAGCCAGGTTCAGCAGAGGCCTTGAAGAACTTTCTACTGTAGAAGGACAGAGTCTGGTGCAGACAGTCAGGCAGCACACAGCACATTCTTTTACACACAGAGTCTACTGTTATGCTTGCCAAGTGAATATGGTGGTGTGTGTGTGTTGGGGGGGTGGGGATTAGTGGGAGGAAGCAGAGGAAGTGAGTAAAGGAAAGTGACAGAGAATAAAAGTGTGAGATATAGCATCCTGAAGTTTACTCACATTAGTGCCGTTGAGGAAGTTGCCAATGGCCAGCAGCGTGGCCAGGATGTAGCGGAGTGTCTTGTTTTTCTCTAATTGCTCCATCCCTTCTTTCAGGTCCTGAAGAGGCTCTGCCACCTCCTAATGGGGCATGAAGACCAAATATAATGGTACTTTAGTGATTATACAAAGTCAAGAAGCAATTTGTCATTGTTGGTTCTTGTTTAGAAATCTGTTCATGAATTATGTCTTTCCTTTCCCCTTGATAAAGATCAAAAGGGGATAGAATCCTGATTAAGACATGGTGTAGTGAGCTGCTGAAACATAAAATCACTACAGCATGTGATTCATGAAGTATTTCATTTTTTGCCTTATGCGATTGAGGTATGAACAAAGTGCAGCTCAAGGTGTGATGTAGCTGCAAGTGATACAAAGCAAACAGGAAAAGGCCTGACCTTCTCCACGACCTCGTAGTCCATCTTGAATGCCCACAGCTGCAGGCGGGCAGACAGCTCCGTGATGGAGGAGAGGGTGAGAAGAAACTGCTCGGCGCTGCCCAGGGGGATATCGGGGTTGAGCAGCTGAGCCTCCTGGATCCTCTGCTTCTCCTCCTCTGTGGGGATCATTGTCAGGATTTTCTAAGAGGAGGTTGAGGAGAAGGGGAGAGCGGCAGAGAGAGCGAAATAGGGTTACCGGATAGTTCATAGCATCGATATGTCAAAAGTTTTCAATGCATGTTTAAGATGTTACGTAATATCAGGGAGTAAAACTGAGAAAAACAAATTGGTTCCTGTATTTCTGGTTCTGCTTTATCTAAGATCTCTGCAGCTGAAAAAGGACTTTTTTCCAGGAAACATTTGTGACATCTGAACTTTCCATCCCTCTTTTGTTTTCTGCCTGAACATACTTCCAAAGACAAAAGGTGAGGAATACCTCTCTCTGCAGAGAATGAACCCAAGGAAAACATTTGTCAACGACAGGTTACATAATACCCAAGGAATGCAACATTAATCATTATCTGCTGATCTGAAGTCCTCCAAAAGTCTATATTATATTTTGAAAATATGCATGTGTAGCTAACCTTAAAAAAAACCCAGCCTGATTAATTGCATGAGATCAGCCAAAAACCATCAATTCAAATGGAAAATCACATGACATAACAACATGGAGATGGACATGTATTTTGGTGCTTGGTAAACATTATACAGTCAAATTATATTTATTTTGGACCCAGTCAACATGCATTGTTTGACGGGTCTGCAATAGATCAGATTTAAAATACACCAGGCCACTATGGATATCTGTTTCCTCGTCTCTTCTCTAAAACATGGCTTACCTCGATGCCCTCCTTGTTCAATGCATACTCGTCAAAGTTGAGGATGGCAGTCTTGATGGTGCGTGGCGGAGGTAAGACGGTCAAGCCTATGTTTATAGCGTTGCTTCGTTTGGAATCCAGGACTATGATTTCTTGCCGTTTGCCGTCAACTGCTGTTTTCTGTAATAGGTAGAAAACACCAGCAGAGATTGAGTAGAAAAAATATACATTATTTTACCTAAATCACAAAAATTACTGAGAAGTGAGAGTATACAATTATCAATATTTGAGATGCTGTAGATATGCCCTGTTTAATCAAAGGTAATTCTGGTTTCACTCTGTGTACACAGGATGTGATGAATCAAAATATGAGTGCAATGTAAAACAGCAGAGAATGAGCATTATATTTTACTGTAATGCTCAAGACCAACTATGGCTTCATTTGGTGCACAAAGATTTTCTTCACCAGGCCACTACAAAGAGGAAACTTAGCTCAAGGGACGTTACGTAGCATCATATTAGTCCAGGCAAGATAGGTAAGTCATGTGCACCCCCGCATCAGACTGATCAAACAAACACCAATTGTGTTTGATACTTCAAACAGCTCCTCATTCATCCCTGAGCTTTTCTTCCTACCTGTCACCTGCTGCTGTTGACTGGTTGTGCCACTTTTCTCCCTCCACCACCCCAGCTTCCTCCTTGTTAATTCATAAAGTAGTGATGGTAGTCTTGCCTCAAAATTATACATATTCTATATCTTAATGATACCTGTGAGGTGATACCTGAGTTGACTGTGATCCCTGCTGAATCTTTAGCATGCTGCTTCCATTCATACAGGAAACAGAACCTGTGCTAATGCAACTGTAACCATTCAAACAAAAACAGTTTGACCCTCTCTGAACTGCTTCAAGGTATGAAGGCTCAGTTCAAATAGATACAGGTTGCTTCTGTCAAAATATAAAATTTCCTAGGGTGGCTTTCAATAGCAAGTGAATGAAAGAACAGCGATAATAGTGGAGATATAAACATCAGATGAACAGTGAAGCCCACCGACTGACAAAATGGAGTTGGATAACCCCCATCTTCAGTTTGATTCTGTGTGCGTAAGTATCAAGATTTGGATTTCAACTTTGTGAAAGGCTGGCCATTCTGTCCTGGTGAGGCAGACAGTCTCTTACCATGTCCTTGACTGTTTCTGAGTGCCATTTAAGGAAAGTGAATAACGCAGCTTCATAGATGGCAGACAGAACCTTTGACGGGATTTGAATCAGTGCCTTTTCCATCATAGCTTCTACTCACTTCAAGTTGAGATTGATTCCGTCAAATACACCTAAACCTCAACATGCACCTTCTAATGTGTGCATATGTGAAACCACAACAGGAGATAAACTAGTGTAAGATAAAGCAGGACAAACACATACAAAAACAACTGTCTCCAAAAGTGTTTTAGCAGTATGACCAGCAGTATGACCACTAAGTTACCTTTGTAACGGGCAGCTCCTTAGATTTGGACTCAAACAGCTGCTCCAACTTGCACGTGTCCAGTTTGATTGGCTCCAGTTTGGACCACAGAGACTCCTTGCAGCATTTACGGCTCTTACACTGCCAGTCCAGGGGACGC